>CM053792.1:633794564-633924564 GCA_028749045.1 Cupressus sempervirens | reverse complement strand
CTTTCATGTGTGCAAGTATTTTTGTGTTCTTGTCCCTACTTATTTTTTCTCATTTTGTGTGTGTCCAGTGGTTCTCCTTGGTTCGTCATTTCTTTTTCTTTTCTTTTTTTCATCTCCTTTTTTAATTTTTACCCTCTTTTGTGCCCCCCATCTCTCAAGTCTCTTTTATTTCATTAGGTGAGACTTTTCTTTCTTTTTTTCCTCTTCTTGGATTTGCGTGCTCTCGAATTCTCCTCATATCTCTTGAGTTTAGCTTTGTCTGCATATCTCTTCCATCCTACTCTTTCACATCCTGATGATGGATCATGTAGTATGATCTGAAACATTGATGGTAAAAAAACATACACAATCAAATGTAGAAAAATTATTATTTATCTTCTATGATTTTGAATTCCTTGTTCCTTTCCTCTCTAAGCCTTTGTTGCTTAGCTTTCTTTTGAAGAATTTCTGCAAAAACTTCCATTTGATTAGGATTGAGATTAGAGATGTCCCAATTAAGAATGAAAATCTCCTCATCAACATCTATGTCTTCTTCCATCTCTTTACCTTTTTCCAAAAAAATTGGCTTAATTGAGGCTTGGTCTCAACTGTCCTTGCACTTATTACTTGCATGCTAGGAATGGAAATAATATTAGAAATGGTAGAACTCACTTAAAAAGTGTATACTACACTCATTTTTGAAATACTTATAGAAGAAATACCTTGAGTAGCCAAAACTTATGTAGAGGCAAGAGCTTGCTACTTTGTAGATGAAGTTCTTGCCAATTCTATCAATGAAGTACTAAGCTAGGTAGGTGCAAAGATTGATCGAGTCCTTATTCTTTCAGTGTTGGTCATAATCAATACTGCTAAAGCTATCTTTAGGCTTGGTGTTTTCAATATTTTTCTTGGAGAATGAGGAAGTGAGGCTATGACTATTACAACAATCTTTACTAGGTCAGGTTTCTCAATATCTTGCACATCTGGTAAATCTTCTTTAGTAGCTTCCTGCCCCTATTCTTCTTTATTATCTACATTATCTAAATGAGTGACTTCTTCATTATCAATCTTTTCATCTTTCTCTTGATCATCATCATCCTCATCCTTGTCACTAATACTAACTACAAAATCAATCAGCTTGTGAAGAAGATAAACATTTTTCCATGTGTTTGTAGCATTCTTCACAACATGTTCTGTATCTATCAATAGTACAAGACAATTGTTAAATCTTAAATTTGGCTTTTCTTCATTTTTATTAAAAGATTCCTTTACTTATTTTTCTTCTAAATCTAGCATGAGTTTCCTTGAGGTCTACTCATATATATCTTTTGTAGTTTTCATGGAATGCTCCCATCTTCGCTTGACTTTCTCCATTAAAACATTAGGAATCTACTGAACAAGCTAGTCTAGGGAGTATTTCCTT
This sequence comes from Cupressus sempervirens, assembly GCA_028749045.1. Classification (NCBI taxonomy): domain Eukaryota; kingdom Viridiplantae; phylum Streptophyta; class Pinopsida; order Cupressales; family Cupressaceae; genus Cupressus; species Cupressus sempervirens. Next base: position 633,923,162 of record CM053792.1, on the reverse strand, counting down.
ACCCATTTTAGTTATTAACACTTCTATTTTCTTTTGCTAAGCTATAGTCCTAGACTCATATTTTAGTGCCTTGAAGGTTTTTATGCTAGATCCTAATTCTAATTCTTTCATCCTTTCCTAAGAGGTGGGTGGAGACCTCTTGAAGATTATATCTCCTCCTCCTTTATCTACTTTCTTCCTAGATGATCTTCTATTGAACATAGTAGTAGATGTCTTGGTAGGCTTGGTAATAATTACCTTACCTTTCTTCTTCAGTGGCTCTTCTTCCTCTTACTTTTCTTCATCTTCTTCTTCATCATCCTCTTGTTTTCCTTCAGTCAAAAAAAGATTGGAACTAGTTTTTAATTTAGCAATTCCCTTCTTCCCCTTGTCAACTACCTGAGGGATTTTGATTTCCATTTCAATTCTAGCCTTTGCCTCATCGTAGGTTCCAAATTATGTAGCTTTAAGATCAACAGGATCATTTATCAATGCCTCAATTATGTCTTTGGTTTCAACAATTTTCACCTCATATGCAAGAGGTTTTACCCATACTATTCTTGGCCTAATTGCCTAAATGTATACTTTGTCAATATCAACCATGAAAAAAAATCACCTTTTTAATCCTCAACTAGCTTCCTTGGAATCCTAAATCTATTATTCATCTTCTCTTTGAATGAATCAAAGTAGTTATCCATCATACTTGCATAGTTCTCTCCTATTTCAACAATATACTCATTAATCTGATAAAGGATGTGTACATCTTTCCTCCAAACTACTGTACCTTTTGACGGGAAAAAAATTTGAACATAGAAAAATAAACAAGTCAAGAGTGAACCAAAATTACATGAATTATTCTTCGAAGTTTTGATGCTCTCCATGTTCTTGTTGAACTAGTTCAGCAATAACATGGCAAGGTCAAGCGACGGGTTATTCTTGACCACCTTGTATGCCAAATCAACTGCTTCACAAGATATGTTGTTCATTCTGCTTGAGCTATAGATTTTGTGAGCAATGACATGTATATATAACTTCAATTCCATGTTAGTAACAAAACTAATCTTCATTCCCCTTCCATTGTACTTGGCAAGGGTTTTCTTCTTCAGTTTAGTCTGACCTAGGATTTTATTCATTTTTGCCTTTGTCAAATGGAAAGACTAGTGATCCTATGGATCATCTTCTTCATTATCAAAAATGATCGTTCCAACCACAATTAACCATTATGCACATGACTAAGGATAAATCTTATCTATTTTAGTTGGAAATCTTGGGCATATGCGGAATGTGAATTAAACCTTTTGTTTCAAGATGTTGATGCTTAAGTTTCAACATGCCATTAATGCATAATTCCTTCAATGATTCATCCATCTCTAGTGTTTTGATATCTTGAATAGAAAATTTGAAATGTGAACAAATATCATTGATTAAAAGGACCTTCGGTGGAATTTGTGACTGCACTCCACTCGAATCTAAGGTTTCTACAATGGTAAGAGTTAACTTAAAATTTGGTTCCTTCCATTTTATGCCTCAAACCAACATGTTTGAACCTCTCTTTGTTTTGCCACTAGTGGATACCATCTTTTCTTGGTAGGGTTTGAGAAAATACAAAAAAATTTAGTTGCAATTTTCTCAAATCACTTGAATGCTTTGTATAGATAGCTTTTGAAAATTCATAGTGAGAAATAACTTTGATTTCACCATTTTATCAAATTTCTCCTTTTGATCACCATAAATACTTGGTACGATTGTTCACTCAAATGACAGACTTTTGTCCACTTCACTTGCATTGAATGACTCAGTATTATTCCATGACTTGATAGCCACACAAAAATTAGTTACTCCCAACCTTTCTTGGTAAGGTCTGACAACCTTACCTCACTCGATAAGGATAGTAACTTAGTAATGACTGCCATCTCTTACTTGGTGATCCCTTTGCACCTTGAATGTTGATATGGATCTTTCTTCCTATCAACTAGAACTGATATTAGATGTCTTCTTTAGTATCCTAGTTCTAGTTCTTCTTTGAAAAATCAAGTGGAAATGCTAGAGTGAACCAAATCTTGAGTGACATTATCATTTCTCAAACTTGCATTCTTAGTAGACTTTGGAACCCATTGATGTCTCATCTATTTTTTGCTGTTATTAGCTTTTTCCTTCTATTCATCATCAATTCTTCTAGTATTCATATAGCTCTTGGCAAGATGACCAAGTTCAATACAAATGAAACATCTTTTGGTAGTATCTATTTTCCTCATATGATGTTTCTCAAAATTCATTCCAATATGTCCAAATTCTCCATAGTAATGACATCTACACCAAGTGTTATAGTCCCAACCAAATGTAGCTTTTACAATCTATTTTTTTGGATTCAATATCTTAATTTTTCATTCCAATGACTTGTGCCCATGCTTCTTACATTTGTGGCATTTGCCTTCAAATTTTGGTTTCTCTTTACATTCATTTTCTCTATGACCATGTTGATTACAATTGTAGCATTTCTCATTGAATTTTTCTTTCCCATTGCTGCAACATTTGTTTTATGTATGACCTATCTTACCACAGTGAGTGCAAGTAGGTCTTTGATTCTTTTCAGCTCCTTGTTTGGATGATTCACCTTCTTCCATATATCCAATTCATGCTTTTCCTTTTTATCTATAATGAATTTTCTCAATCAACTAATTCATGTCTACTTGATATTTCATTATTATTTCATTATTTTTCATTTCAGTTTTTAGATCATTATGCAATCTTTCATCCTTTGATCTTGGATTCATGATTTCTTCATTTGCATTGGTCAGTTGATCAATGAAGTGTGCTTGCTAAAGGGATAAGTGCTAAATTCCATTGTTTTCCTTCTATCCATTCTCTTATCTTTTTTCCTTCTTCCTTGACTTCACACATTCTCATTGACTAAATGTATTTCTCTCTTTTTAGTTTGGTAGTACTATTCTTTTCAAATAGTTCTTTGATTGCTTCATCAGCTTCATTTGAATTCCTTGAGTGGATGTCTTTAATTCTTTCTTCAATGTAGGCTTTATCATTCATCTAGATTGCAAGAGCTTTTCTTCTTTTTAGGGATTGAGAGAGTTGCTCTTTTGATTTCTTGAGTTTTTCAATAACCAATTCCAAATCTAGCTTCTCATTGGCAATAGCCTAGTCAAGTTTGAATACCTCCATTGCCTTTGATATTTGCTCAAGTTGTTAAACTTTTCTCTGAGAACCACAAAGCTTTGATACCAATTATTGGAAATATTATGATAGGCTAAGTTAGTAAGAGGGGAGGGGTGAATCAGTAAGTTATAAGATTTAATCGTTAATTAGCAATTAATACTTCATGTGAATTATAATCTAATTGCATGCATGAGAAATTGAAAACATTAAAGCATAACACTTATGAGACACAATTTGGTGACCTAGTAACCTTCCAAATATAAAGTAAAACTAGGGTGGGGATGATACCCACAAGATTTAATACTGCAGTATAAAGTTGGATTGTTAAGGCTTACAATGATCACTTCTGATGATCTACCCTGTTAGGAACAATAAAGACTACTAGGTTCACCTTGCAAAAGGATTTACAAACATACAATGAAGTATGTACTCAATAGAGATATTTGCACAAGACTGTTAGGTCTACTTTTTTAATGGATTTGACTAATCCACCTATTAGGATTGAAGGAATAGCTGATCTTTGATCTACAACTTGGTTTGCTAAATGAGATTCCTATAATTGTAGAAATCACTTTTTTGTGATAGATAAATCTTTACTACTCCTTATACTATTGTAGTCTTTGCAATTTTCTCTTTGACTCTTCTCTAATGATTACATTACTTCCATACCATACATTGGATGTGACACAATACATTACATATATACCAATTCAATTTACAAATTACAAAGTCGACTACAATACAAGTTTACTCAAAAATTACAAAGTCGGCCCAAAGTGTAGGAAGATTGACTCAGTGAGGTTCTAATACTTAGGATCCACTATTAATGTTGAACATCATCATGCACTTGGTAGACATAGAAGCTTAGTCCATACTGATCACTTCCAAGTGTCTTGATAAGCACTGCACAACTCATTTTGCACTAATAAACTCGGTATACACTGAGATGCTCGGTGAAAACTAAAAACTATCCAAGGGACTTGGTACCAACTATAGAACTTGGTAGAAACTATAAAAATTGATAGCAACTAAAATACTTGGTTAACACTATTAACTATAATATGCTCAATAGATACTTACAATCTAAATAAGTTTATGTCACTAATAACAAACATGACTAAAATGTTAATAGAAATGTGAATCCTATAGGTTGCAAGATAGAAAAATTTACAAAATAAATTATGAGGGAATTTATTTGAAGTGTTTGGGATGCAAAGAAGTGAAGGAAGTTTTGGAACAATTTCATGATTGGTATGGCATGGGACATGGATCAGCAAAAGATAAAGCTTAAATTAATTTGAGATTAGGTCACATTTGGCCTACCATCTTTAGGGATACATTTGAACATGTATATTCTTGCCACATTTTTTAGAAAAGTGCCAATAGAGAAAAATATCCAAATATGCCACCACAACTAGCATTTGAGGTACACTCTTTTGATAAGTGGGGGCTAGACTTTATTGGTCTAGTAAACCTACCATCATCTATAGTGTTGGGACTCAAAATTGCCTTCCCAATTTGAGCACCATTCCAAGATTTTAAGCCCTTTAAACACTTTTTAATGCATATGAACATGGTTGTACTTGTCAGGTCTAAGAGGTGTTTTATGTTTCTAACATCTTGCATTCACTATATCCATGCATCTCATGAAGATAAATTGTCATTTCAAGCCATTCTGTGAATTCCCATTTTGAGCAATGTCCAATTCTACATCTTTGCCTAAGTGTCAAATAGTGATAAGAAGCTATGTTTGCAATTGAATGTCTCACACCGAGTAATGTTTGATGACTCATTTCTTTGGGAGTATTTAGTGTCCATGCTAGAGAACCTATGGTTTAGAATTTGAGTAATTTCAAATCCATTTGACTAGGTTTTGAATCCCTCAAATTTGGTCATTTATTGTTCTCATGTTGATGCAAATTATTTAGAATTCTAGAAGGCCCTATTTGACTTGTTATAACTTTGACCCAATTGATCATTTTTTGAATGTGATTCCAGATGCAATTTATGATATTTTTCTAGTATCAATAAATGCATATTTTTTAGTACCCCTCTTTGTAATGTCATAAGTAGAGATCCGTGATAGGTGAGATCAAATGGATTGTACCACTATGTTCTACTCTGAAAATACTTTTAACTATACCAATTTTTGAGTCTTAAGAAATCCATTTACACACTTTCCTAGGTCCATTCCTTTTGCAAAAATCAGTTTTTTGACATTGCTTCTAGTTTGGAAATCTATGTAGCCTACTTTGACTACTTGCCATTTGCAATCCTGTTAGTCCTTATGAACCCCAATCCTAGATTTATATTATCCTTATGAAAGTGAACTAATACCCTAGATTTCATTTCCTCAAGTGTCAATTTGCCCAATTTTTGAAGTCAAATCCAAACATGATTTATTATTTTCTAACATGTTTTCTTCTAGGCAGTTCTGAGAGGGAAACTTTGATAGTCAACATCTTTTGATTGAGAATTCGTCTTGAGATGATATTTGAAAGGGTAAGAGTAATTGGAACAAAGAATCAGTAGGTTTGATTTTAGAGCCTAGTTATCTATTTAGGTTAGTTTTTAAAGCTAGTCGACAGGCTTTGTTAGTAAAAAATTACATTTTGTAGATAAGATGTGAAATGAGTTTTAATGATCAATTAATACTCAAAATTAATCCTAATCAGTATTAGATGATTAATGGATTAGTTTGATAGTTCAGGTGTTTGAATTCAAATTTTTTTTAGCCAAACCCACTTTGGGGCCTAACCTATTTTAGCAAATTGACTAGGCATTGGTTTTAAAAGGGATGTGTAGTGATCTTATTATTTCTTGATATGCACATCTATGTTTGAAGACTGAATGGAGTCTAAGGAATGAACATACAAAATATTTTCTCATCAAATTGGTATTAGGCTTATATCTTTAATGTAATAAAATGATTGAGGGTGGTGATCATCAAATAAAGAATGTTTTGTAAGAGGTTGGCATGATTAAAGTGCATTCAGGAACATTGTCTATTACTGCTAATTCATTCATAGAGTTGTTTGATGGGGTTCCCTTAGACAAGAAGATTTGAAGAAAGTATTTCGTGGAGATTGTTATTGCAAGGGAAATGACAACAAAAGTGCACATAGAAGATAACTTAGACATTCCTCCTCTAACTTTAAGTGGCTAAAAGTGGATTCTTGTTCCTTTGAAATCACATGGTGTAGCTCAAATTTATTGGAGGAGATACTATCTTGAGTGAAGTTGGAGAGCTATATGCAAAGAGATTGGCCAATTTTGTAAACAAGTGGCTAAAATCTAAGCGCACTTCTTCAATATGGACCAGCACTTTGAAAAGAACAATACTTATAGCAAGCCATATTATGGGGTTCCCCAAGATACAATGGTGTGCTATAGATGAGATATATGTTGAAGTTTGTGATGGAATGATATCCAAGAAAATAGACAAGAACATGCTAGGTAGAAGAGCATCCATGTGGAGAGGAGTTATAGGGGTTGGAACCAAAGAAACACACCCACAGTATTCACATGAAAAGGAGCTACAAGCATGAATGGAGATACACCACATGAGGAAAGTCACTCACATCCAAAGTATCCATACGGTCAAAGGTAGGAGAGAGTATGTTGAACTACTGGGCAAGTGATTTCAAAAGTAGGAACAAGGGAAGCACCACTCAAAAGTGAGAGAAGTCATTAGAAAGGGCAAGGAAGGCCCACAACTTGGTAGATAGGAGTAACTACCAGAGCTTGGAGAATCCATTCAAAAGGGATGAAGCCATAGCCAATTTGGGTAGAATACCCATGCAAAAGAATAGAGGAAGGCCACAACATGTTTAGGAGGAAGCTAGTGTATTGTGTTAGAAGCTTAGTCCCAAGGAGTTTTTAAACTAGGTTTGGTCCCAAGGCACATGAAGTTAACAAGACAAAATCCATTATAAATTTATATTGGCCCTAGAGAAGCATCTTCCTATAACCTATGACAACTCTATCACTATTCTTCAATATTTTCTTTTTTTAAACCTCTGATCCTTGGCTCGATTCCTACACCGATCTCAGCAATGTGTTTGCGATTAATATCTTTGGAACCTTGTGGAGCTATTGTAAAATAGAGCACCCATATTAGATTAGAAGCCATAGTCTTTAAGGCAATATCCCCATGTAAAGAATGGAAACAGATGCAAAACTAGGACATCCAATGTAGGGAAATGGCAGAAGTTTTTCCAAGCATAAAGTGGCACTTTAGATATAAAGTTATTTATAGGAGCTTTGTTTAAAAAATCAATATTACCAATCAATTTAGAAATAAAGCCATGTCTTGGTAGGGGATGCATTTTGGTTTGATTATAGGAGGAGCTAGAAGTGGTACATTCTTGTCTACTTCGCTGAATGATAGCACCAAGAGAATTATGGAGCCATGCTTCAAGTCTACAAGGTGGCCATGTGGTCATCCCAATAGATTGGGTGGCTTTTGACACACAAAATTCTTATAAGAGGAGGTGCACGTGATATGTTCTCATCTGCCCCGCTGAATGATAGCACCAAGATCATTGTGGAGCCATGCTTCAAGTCTACAAGGTGGCCATGTGGTCATTCCAATAGATTGGGTGGTTTATGACACACAACATCCTTCTGAATGTGAATGAAAATTTCTATGCTTATACATCCTTATCCAATGCAAAGTTGGAGCTCCCTTCAAGAAAATTTGTAGGATTAGATACCATGAAAGTGTAGTAATGTGGAAGAAAAGGATATTCATAGTATAAAGGTTGAGCACAAAGTAGGGGCACAAGATAAAGAGAAAACATATATCTCACATTACTCAGATTAGGGGATTTTGTAATGTTTAAATATATGAACTCATACATTATGAGTTGTGTTTAAGAAAATGCCTTCTAAAAGGCAACTACTTGCATAGTGGGCTCCACTCTGGTTGGCCAGATGGTGTGGAAAATGAAATTTTGACCTACAAGTAGGAGCTTACCAAAAAAATTTGAAGATTTCAGTGGTCACCATGTCACCACCAAAAAATGGGATGGTCTCACTAGTGATGACATGGCGACCTCCCAGAAAACTAGAAATTGGGTGAGAAGGTTGTGGGACCTAGTAGAAATGGCGAGGGTCGGCCAAAGGCCAACACGTGGTATATATCTAGTGCCCAGGTGAACTAAAGGGTTAATAAAATATTATTTTTAATATTTTATTCAAAAAAGGGGCATTCATGTTAATTGCAAAAATTTCAAAGTTTAAAATTTTTAAATTTTTTGCATTTTAATATGTGAAATTGGAGTTGGGACTTGATTCTTAAAATAGCTACCAAAGGGGTTATTTTCATTTGAAATATCAAGTATCATATACTGTTGGAAAGGTCTCAAGACAAGGAATCCAGTTATGGAATTAGATTTTAAGAAAGTCTTCACTAGTTCAAGTAATAGGTAGAAATGTAAAATTTTGACCTTCTCAATGAAATTGGTGAAAATTGAAAATATAGTTACATGCCTAGTAAAAATGCATGGAAAAAGGTTTGCTGGATTAGTTTTGAGAATATTATTCCATTCTAGTATAATTTGGCTCCAATTCTCAGTTATGAGGGATATTTGTTTTCTAGCTATGATGAATTTTGGGATTGAAGTTGGAGTCATGATTGAAGATTTAAATCATTTTGGAATGAAAGAGGAAATGGAAAATATCTCTTGGTTAGGATTAAATTCTTTCATCATATATATATGTATTTTCTCTCTTTCAATTGAGGGTCAAAAAAAATTGGAAAGAGTTAGGAGTTGGAAATTGAAAAAGAAATTCTAGAATTGATGAAGTTTGAATGGATAGTATCTGGGATGTGTTGGTTCTAGACCATGAACCTATTCTTTGGCTATGATACCCCCTTCTCATCCCATCATCTTATCATTCCCACCATTTTCTCTCTTGTACAATAGCATATGTATATTGTACAATCTAGTTTATTTGGTATTTTGTGAGTTAATTTCATGCATTTTCATGTATTATTTCGAGGAAATCAATACAAAGAATAGTAGGTGTTGGATTTAATTTTAAATCTTGTCTCCTTTCTCATTAATTTGTAATGTTTTATGATCTTTGAACAAAGAGCCTAGATCATAATTTCAGTCCCTTAAGGTTGTATGTTGTTTCATTGTTGCTTATAATTCAAGGAATTATGTAAATGCTTCAAGGAAATCAACAGGGTTGTAGGTTTATTGAGGAGGATATGAGGTAAGAATGGGATTTACATTGAACATTGATATCCAATTTGCAAGGTAAATGGATAGATCTAGAGTCTTGGCATAGGATATGTGTCTTTTAGAAATCCAAAATGCATGAGAGAGATTTATGAATTTCCCAATGGATAAGGCACTGATCAGCTATAGGATCATTAGTTTGTTGTCCATATTTGGTTTTCATCCACTTTCTCGACCCACATAAAATGAAAAAAAATTAAAATGATCTTTATATTTTATGTTTGAAGAGCTAACATAGAATGCCTTTACTAAACTTATGAACTACATTGTCTTGCATTTAGCTGTTGTAGATCTATGTTATTGCATGAGTCAATAGGAGAAATAAGGGTTTAATCTACTTTGTTCAAATTCTAGACTATGGTTACTTGCACTAGTTACATAGTAGGATCTCTAGGTACTCTTGCCTTGGTTTTGCAAAGCCAAAAGTGAAGGAAGCTTTGTGCTTTGTTATGTTAGTCCAGATCCATTTGGGTATTGTTGAACACGAGGAAGTAGCTAACCCTTAGACATTCCCATTTATGTTTCCCTCTAGAAGGTTTTATCACTATACATTTTAAAACACCAACATATAGGACACATGTTCATCCTCATAGATATAGACTATTGCATGCATTAGACAGAAGCTAAAACTTTTCAAAATTGTATAGAAAAAGTGGTTACATATTTCTTGGAAGAACACATTATCACAAGGTTTGGTATTTCATTCTTCCATGTATGCCATAATGGATCATATTTTTCATCAATCTTCCTTACTCAATGGGAATTAGGCAATCATGTAATAATCATGTTCTTTTCTAATTACTATCCAAAAGGAATGATGTGGTTGAGTCCACCAATAAGAACTTGATTATAGTGATAAAGAAATTACTATAGGAAAACCCAAAAGATTGGCACACTCAACTAAAATATGCATTATGGATAGACACAATTAGGATTAAAAATGCTTTGGGGACATCTTCCTATTTACTCATTTATAGACAAAATCTAGTGCTCTGACTTTAACCTTATGATTCGAAAATTGAAATTTATGAAGGGATATGCTGAGGACACTGATACAGTTTAGATCAAATTAATGAATCTCTTGGAATTGGATGAGAAAAGAATAACAACTGTGGAGCATATGGAGAATCATCACACTATTATCAAATAGTGGTTAGACAAGTAGACCATAATCAAATCTTTTAGTATATCTAACCTTGTTCTCCTATGGGACAAGTTGAAGGAAAAGTTGGGTAGTCACACTAACTTTCAACACTTGTGGATTGGCCCTTATCAAATTGTGGAGATTTTGGTAGAAAATACTTTTAGGCTAAGTTTTATACAAGGAAAATTGGTCACATTACAAGTAAACATTATATTGAGGCCTAAAATTGGAAAATATTTCCACATAATTTTATTTTATTTAAATCCTTTAATTTTTGCTTATGTGTTTATTTATGCAATTTTGTTTGCTTTAAAAGTCATGTATGCCTTTTCCTATTAGTTTGGTGGTTAGATGCAATCAAGACTCTTTCTTGATGCATTTCATAGATCAATCCTCATGGTTTGAACATTTGGTTTAAGATATATTTCTTTGTCAAAGCATTCAGATGGTTTTGTTTCTTCTACAAACTAAAAAATGGATGTTACTTGCAATTGTAAAGGACTTTCAATCTTGAAATCAGAATGGCAGATTGATAGTTCTCAACACTTAAAAATTTTAAATATTGACTATCTTAATGTTTTCAAATCAAGGTTATTTGTGGTAAGGAATAAATGTAACTTGTCAGTTTAGACTAAAGGGTCTCTTCAAAGAGCTGCTAAGATCATTGTTTGGCATGGAAGTTTCCAAAAGTTAATAAAAGAGGAGCATAGAGGTTATCAAACTAAATAATAAATTTGATAAATGACATCAATTCCTTGACCACACAGCCTGATCATGGTCAGGGTATAAAAAAAATAAAAATAAAGGATGGTGTTAAGAAATAAAGATTCTAAAGGATCCAAAAAGGTAATCAGACAATAGTGTTATGCACCCCAAAATGACTATCCATACAAATTGCTTCATGGTAGAATCAAATGGAAAAATATGATCTTCATGAAGAAGAATCAAAAGAAATTACTAAGGACCTAAAATACAAAATTCATAACCCATCAAGAGCTCTCAGAATGGATTCTCTCATCTAGTCAAATAGTGATTGATACATAGGTTTTATGAGGATTCCTAATGAATGGACCAATGGAGTGAAAGATGGTTCCAAGTTGCTAGAAGCTCATGATAGACTCCACTTTGAAACATCACAATGAAATGAATACATTGTGTACACATTGAGCCTGGAGATTTGAGATACTAAAGTTTTGACTGTCAAAGAACTTGAAATTTGTTTGAAGTGATCAAGATTCAGTTATCATTTGACACATGTTTGAAGAATGCTTGCTGATGAAGTAATACCTTTGTAAAATCTTTCCTTTTGTTAGACCTATTTAACATGGTCTCACAATGCATGCCCCATTTCTTCTAAAAATGGAGACCCCCTAGAAATTTTTTTATCTTCTAGAATCCTATTCTGGGGCATGGATAATTTTTGGGCTCCTACTAGAGTTTGGGTCAAGCCTAGGTCTTTGAATAGGGAATTTCGAGGGGCATGATGTAGGGAAAAAATAATTTGTTGGTGTTTTTTCAATGAAAAAGTGTAGGTTGGTGCACTAGCGCACATGCACACCTTATTAAGGTGCACAAATTCACTCAATGCATGAGTGTGTACTCATCTCCTTCTGATGATGCACACATGTGCTCTTGCACATGTGTGCACCTCTAGAAGGTGCACACTTGTAGAGGTGCACACAAGGGCTCGGGGTCTATAAAAACTTGAACTTCCTTCCATCTCCTCATTATTCCTCATGTACAATAAGATTGTGTACCTCTGCACTTCTAGACATGCACATATCCTCTGCACTTGCATATCACAACACCAAGCATAGAGGTTAGCCAAGAAATAAGAATGTGTGGACATGCACACCTCCTCAAGGTGTGCATGTGCACATGTTCATAAAAAAAACTATAACCAAACTATTGAAATTCTTTAGAATAATTGAGAGGGGGGTGAATTAGTTATCTAAGGTCTAGATGTACAATTTAAAAAATTCACAACTTAGTGAACCCATATCCATAAAATATTTTCATAATGCATGCATCCATTAGATCATTGTCATGTCCCCTTTTCAAATAATTAAAAAATAATAATCTTTGCTAAGACAGGCAGGCCCAAGAAAGTGAAGTTTCGGAAAAAGGGAGTTAATCTTTGGAAACCGTTGGACTAATAAATGATAATTATTATTAAAATATGTTTCATTAACCTCTCTTGGACGTGAGTTACAGTTATGCCCTTTTTAAAGAGGTTTGGAGGCATTTTGGGGGAGATTCCAGACTTGATTTTTGCTCATTCTTTGTTATTCTTCAGAGGCTGCCAAACCTGTGGAGAAGGAGACCCAAGAACGGGAGTTTGCAGGTTTCCAGGGAGACCCAAGAATGGGAGTTTGCAGGTTTCCAAGAAGGCTAAGGACAGGAGTTTGAAGCCATTCCATATGCATGCTCATACAGAGTTTTCCTTTGTGCTGAACAGTGTAGATTTGTGGGTTTTTGGGTGTGTTTTTTGCATGAGTTTGGTGTTTTCAGTTGAGCATTTCATATCAGTTTTGGTTGCTGCTGTATTTCAGACTTTAAGTTGTTAAAATAGAGCTGAATATATGTATTGGGACATGATTAAACTTCTGAGATAGTTTATTAGTGTTTTTGTGGTGTTTCCGAGCATTTTGTGTTAATTTCGGGAGCCCGATGAGCATAGTTTTTGTCCTACATTTGTGAGCTATTGTGTGAAGGCTATATAGATATGGAGACGTCATTTTGTAGGCTGTTATGCTGCTGAACTTTCTATAAAAATTTCCACTTTCAGAATTATTAATAACAGGTGAAGTTGTGAAGCTTTTTGGCACTATTTTCGGCATTCCCGATTTGGGGTTTCTTGAGAAATTTGGTGGATCTTTGTGATATTAGTTGTTTGATCTTAAAGATCTAATTAAAGGTTGGAAATATCATGAAAAATCAGAAAAGGGACATTTTAGTGGTATCAAAGCCTTGATCTTGCCAGCCTGAGGGTTTGTAGAAGTTTGCATTTCAGTTCTGACAACTACCCAGATCTTGCATGTCATTTTTGACAACTACCCAGATCTTGCATGTTATAATTTGGTGGTTGCATGTTGCTTCTAATCAGTTGCATGTCAAAATCTATGGTTGCATGCTACTTCTAATCATTTTCATGTTAGTTCTTGGTGAATTTGGTGGTTGTAAAAGTTTGCATGTCAGTTTTGACAACTACCCAGATCTTGCATGTCAGTTTTGACAGCTACCCAGATCTTGCATGTCAGTTTTGACAACTACCCAGATTTTGCATGTCAGTTTTGACAACTACCCAGATGTTGCATGTCATAATTTGGTGGTTGCATGTTGCTTCTAATTAGTTGCATGTCCAAATCTATGGTTTCATGCTACTTCTAATCATTTGCATGTTAGTTCTTGGTGAATTTGGTGGTTGTAGAAGTTTGCATGTCAGTTTTGACAACTACCCAGATCTTGCATGTCAGTTTTGACAACTACCCAGATCTTGCATGTCATAATTTGGTGGTTGCAAGTTGCTTCTAATCAGTTGCATGTCCAAATCTATGGTTGCATGCTACTTCTAATCATTTGCATGTTAGTTCTTGGTGTTTGAAGAAGTTATATCCTATTGGGGTTACACTCTACTTTATCCAGAATGGACAGGTATAGTACAGAGTCTCAGAGGGAACGATCTTGGAAAATTGATAGCCAGAGTCAAAATAGTAGAAAGGATGGTTATTTAGACATTCAAGATAAACTTATGAAAATAAGCCATGACATGTCTAAATAGTTGGTTGAGCACCACCGTATAAATGACATGTTATCTGACCCAGCTAAGGTGGATAAGTTGATTGGATTTCTATTTGGCATATTTTCTCACAGGATAGATGACACAATTCCCAAGAAGTTGCATGAGGAGTTTGAGAAACTAGCTGATAGCCAGGTAGAGGTCTCAGATTCTACTTTGCCACAGGAGGTGGTGGGAAAGGATATTACACAGATTGATAGTAACAGTCAACTTGATACTCAAATTGAGACAATTGTTTACAGGTTGTCAAAGGGTGATGCCACAGGTATTCAGGATGGTATAGTTACAACAGGAAGTGACTACAGTGTAGTGGGTTCAGATGATGATTATGAGGATGTTGTTGTGCAGGATGGTGAGATACCTGGTAAAGATGAGCAGGCATTGAGCATTCATGACTTTGCTGAGAAAGAGTACCAGGCGCAGTTAGATGCTTCATCACATGAGGTTGAGGCAGGTAGTACTTCGCATGATTTATCCCACCAGCTGAAGGTGAGTGAAGATAGTATTGTGACTTCATTACCTCATCATGACAGGTATGTGGAGTTAGTTGGTATTGGTCATATTACTCAGGTGAGGAGTTTGCTTGAGTTACCAGTTGATTCTAGTTTACGGATATGGACTCAAGATTGTTATATTGGTGTTTGGGATTCAGTTGACTGGAGATCTTTAACACTATTTGGTAGCAGTGTTTGTTTGGGTGCTATCATGGATTTGATTAGCAGATTACATGGTGTTGTCTTTTCTTGTGCCAGTATCTTGTCTGATGTTGGTATTAGTTTTTATACACCGGTGTTGGGCTTTGTTCATATATCCAGTCGACCATACTTGCTGGAATGTGTTGATGATCTTTCATATTTGGCAGTGTGTACAGATGAGTCCCAGGATCATATTGGCATTGATGACATCCAAGAGGATGTAGTGGGAAATTTTGAAGACTTAGTTTCTTTGGGTACAGAGGAGTTGGACAGCAGTACTACAATTTTTGATACTATGTATGTTGATATGAGCTTTAGAGTTGATTCACAGGACATGGATGGTAATACTCTAGAGACTAGTAACTTTGAGGATACTCCTTTAGACAGTGCATCAAAGGAGGTTTGTAGGAGACAATCAAGCCAATGCCATCATGTGTCTAATCAGTTGAGAGTTAGTGATCGAGAAATTGCTATCACTTGCCAACATTTTGATGCTGCTCGTCAGTTATTAGCAGTTTATGGATGGGGTTCTCCTACTAGTGATGAGCAGGAAGGAAGTTATCTTTCCTTGATAGAGATCCACTCTTTATGGGAGGCTATTCAGATTTTGAGACAAAATTATATGCAGTTGGTAGCTGACAGAGATTATCTTATGGAGTGGGGTAGTACAGCATATGATGCATTGTTGGCCAAGGAAGATGAGGTGAGTGAGCTTACTGAGCAGCTTGAGGTGACTTCTGAGATTCTTGAGAGTACACAGTTGGCTTTCAAGGAGTCACAATTTCATTTGGCTAAGGTGACCATGGAGTTAGAGTGACTACAGTCTTTATCTAATTCTATACAGTCACAAGCTATGGTGTTTGGTGATTCGAGGATGTCCATGGCTGAGATTGTCAGAGACAGTGGAGATGGGGATGCATCCATCCTTGATACTAACATTGGCATATCAGGTTCATTCCTACTAGAGTCAAGTTTAGTTGAGTTGGGTATTGTAGTAGATTATTGTATGCCTGACAGGGTGGTGGCCTCTAGTACTGAAGGCACAGAGACTAGAGATGTATCAAAGGTCATGTGTGATGTTGGTGAGTCGACAATTGGCATGGTTCCTGCTAGTAATACTACTCCCTTGGTGATATCTTTGGAGGTAGTAGTCAGTTCCAACATGGTTGATGATCAATTGTAGTTAGTTTCATCTAGATTACAGTCTGAGCCACTGACTGAGATTGGCGCATTCTATCGGCATTACACTATGAGGTATGCTCATCAATTTACCTTTGATGACCATGTTGATGAGATTATGATACAGAGATGTACTTTGGTTCCTAGTGCTTATCATCAGTTATGGAATAGTTTGATGCCTCGAGATGAGAGTTGTAATGGGCATGACATGGCGACAGGTTCTGTAGTTGATAGCTTGATAATACATGACTTAGAGCAGGAGTTTTGGAGTGATGCTTCAGCAAGTGTTGTTATTAATTCTACTCCTTTGGCTATGACATCTCCTGACTTAGCTAGTGATCAGTCACAGTGGGTTGTATCACTTGTTCATGGTGAGCTGTGGACTGAGGTTGGTTTTTTTAATCAACATTATATTGCAGGGTATGTACATCAGTTAACAATTGATCCTTATGCTGAGGAGTTGATGGTAGGAAAATTTGGTTTGGGTTCCATTTCTTGTTGTTTATCTTGTGATGGCTTTTCACCATCAGGGGTGCATGGGAGTTATGGTTATGAGATAGTGGCCAATGATCTACAGAGTTGTGTTGACTGTAGGAGTTGTACAGTTTGTGGATTCTCCATACTTGGTATAGTTTCATTTGAGAGCATTCACCATTGTTGCAGAGTTGGATTGTACATTCCATATAGGCCAGTGGAATGCATTGATGGTATTTACTATGTTGGTAGTCCACTTTACTTGGGTTTTGATATTCTAAGAGTTTGTGTCTCATGGGTTTTTGACTGTGGTAATGGTGATTTTGGAGTTTGGTTGAGCTATAATTGCCAGTTTGATTATGGATTCCTCTTGGTCATATTGCAGAGGATCTTGCAGGAGTCTATGTTAATTGGTAGTAGTATAGTTCATGACTACATTTGGGATCCAGGAGGATTGATTGGTTTATTGTTCAGCCATTGCTTGAGGACAAGCAATGTTTGGGAGGGGAAGACTTGTCATGTCCCCTTTTCAAATAATTAAAAAATAATAATCTTTGCTAAGACAGGCAGGCCCAAGAAAGTGAAGTTTCAGAAAAAGGGAGTTAATCTTTGGAAACCGTTGGACTAATAAATGATAATTATTATTAAAATATGTTTCATTAACCTCTCTTGGACATGATTTACAGTTATGCCCTTTTTAAAGAGGTTTGGAGTCATTTTGGGGGGGATTCCAGACTTGATTTTTGCTCATTCTTTGTTATTCTTCAGAGGCTGCCAAACCTGTGGAGAAGGAGACCCAAGAACGGGAGTTTGCAAGTTTCTAGGGAGACCCAAGAACGGGAGTTTGTAGGTTTCTGAGAAGGCTAAGGATGGGAGTTTGAAGCCATTCCATGTGCATGCTCATACAGAGTTTGCCTTTGTGCTGAACAGTGTAGATTTGTGAGTTTTTAGGTGTGTTTTTTGCATGAGTTTGGTGTTTTCAGTTGAGCATTTCATATCAGTTTTGGTTGCTGCTGTATTTTAGACTTTAAGCTGTTAAAATAGAGCTGAATATATGTATTGGGATGTGATTAAACTTCTGAGATAGTTTATTAGTGTTTTTGTGGTGTTTCCGGGCATTTTGTGTTAATTTCGGGAGCCCGATGAGCATAGTTTTTGTCCTACATTTGTGAGCTATTGTGTAAAGGCTATATAGATCTGGAAACATAATTTTGTAGGCTGTTATGCTGCTTAACTTTCTGTAAAAATTTCCACTTTCAGATTTATTAATAACAGGTGAAGCTGTGAAGCTTTTTGGCACTATTTTCGGCATACCCGATTTGGGGTTTCTTGAGAAATTTGGTGGATCTTTGTGACATTAGTTGTTTGATCTTAAAGATCTGATTAAAGGTTGGAAATATCATGAAAAATCAGAAAAGGGACATTTCAATCATATAATCAAATAAACTTGTAGCTTACTATGAAATCAAATTTGTAGAAATGTAAGCATGAAATGTAACAAATTGAATAACACATTTGACATAATGATTTAATGTGGAAACTCAATTTCAGAAAAACCACCAGTAATATGCTACTCATTCTCACTCTTCTAAAGTGATGCCCTATTAAAGACCAACCATGTTAAAGGTTACAATGCACAATATTAAATGTGACCTGGTTAAAGTATTTCAATCACCCTATTAGGAGTAAACCTTGTGAGAGGACTATAGATCATTTGCCTAAAATGTCACCTAGTTTTTAGATTTACAAATGACTATTAGGTCAACCTTAATCCAAAGGATTTACCCTAGACTAGTACAATGATAAGAAAGTAATAATAAGGCTTGAGATGATAAAAACTTACAACACACTTGTAGATTATAGATCTTTTTTTCAATCCTCCCTTCTACTTGGCTTTCACACACTTCTACTCTTATAGCTTTTTCACCGTTCAAGTATCCATATCCATAAGCATTCTTTATTTTCTTGCCAATGTACTCTCTTCTCTTAGGTCATTGAATGATGAAATACCCTAGACTCCTTGTCTTCCTTAAGTTCTTACACATGACAACCTTTTCTTCTTACCAACGATCTCTATAAATAGAAAATTAAGATCTTCTTCTATTCAACCTCCATCATCCATTTTAGCATTAGGGTAGATTAGGTAGGATTTAATGAATCTACAAATCATTTCATCTTATTCCCTTCTAGAAATTTCTTTGTTAATCCTCTTTGGATTCACCTCAAAATGGTTTATCTTAAATTCTATGCCACTAGTTCATCAAGCTTACCTTCCACACAGTTCATAAAATCGAAGAAATTGAACTTGTCGGCTCAGATTGATCAAATTCACAATCTTTCTCATAATGCCAATGCTCAGCATTAACTTGCTACTAATGCTTGGTACATACTGCATTACTCAACATCCATGTCAAAACACTCGGCATGAACTAAAGTTAACTAGTGCTCATCATCAACTAATCTTTACTCAGCTTACATTGTATTACTCATGTTATATTGAAATTTAATTTGCTCGACTCTAACTAATTTTTTGCATGGCTTACACTAACTTTTCTTGCCACCTACTATGCAAATTTTTAAGCTTGGTAGACATAATTCTTTTAACTCATTCTTCTAAACTTAATCAGTGTAACCATCCTTTGCAACATTAAGTATATTATATTTGCATTATAGTATCACTATTTTAACTGAACCTTGTATTCCTTTTCCATATCATAACTCAACATTTCCTCTAGGTGCTATTGTTACCTCATTTTATCAAATCCTCTTCATCAATCAAAGAAATGATAGTATTCAAATCGTCTAAGTAATTTTCTTACCATCAAGAAGCTAGTTTGACATTAGTAACAAAATAATGATTGAAACATATTATTATACTTGTATCAATTTGTTTCCAATAATCTCCCTCCTTGTCATTAATGGAAAACAAAACTAACAAAACTTAATCATTACAACCAACAAAATACCATAAAGAAAATAGTTCCTTGTATCAAAACCTCTCCTTCTATCAACAACTTTCATCTTCTAAATAGGTTACAAAAAAAAATTGATCAACAAACAATCAATCAACTCATCCTTATGACTCCCTATGGATCAATTCTTATATCTCCTTTGTCATTAACAATATCTCCATGAGCTGTTAGGATTTCTCCCTCAATAGGAGCAAGATTTCTCTTTCTCCCTTAAATTCTCCATCTTTGATAAAAATAACAAAGACTTGTCATCTTAATATTGATATATGAACATTTTCATTTTCTCCCTCTATTACCTAGCTTGTGACTTATTTTTAACTCTAGCTCTTTGATTACTTTAGAGCATATGTCTATCATCTTGTTTGATGGAGGGAACTACTCATGCTTCTTAGATAGCCTTTGATAGGGGTATTGCCCTAACTTTATTTCTTTGATACTCATGAAAATGCTTAGGTAATTCTTTGGTGAAGATATCAGCTATTTGCTCTTTTGTGTTAACATATTCCATCTTCACCTATTTCTCTTGAACTAAGTCTCTGAAGTAATGATACTTGATTTCAATTTTCTTAGTTGTTTTTTCATCATAGGATTCTTTGATATATTTATAGCACTTGTATTATCACAATAAAGTATCATAATTTTTGTGATTTCCTTCTTCATACCTTTGAGTAGTTGTTTGATCTATACAATGTTTGTACAATTTAATTCAGCAACAACATATTTAGCTTCAACATTAGATTGAGAGATGCAATTTTTCTTCTTACTAGTCCATGTAACCAGCTTTTTACCTAAGAAAAAAGCTCCTCCACTAGTGTTCTTTTTTTCAATAATATTTCATGCCTAGTCAGCATTAGTTTAGGCTCTCAATTCAAATTTCTCATTTTTCTTATAGTATAGACCATAGTTGTCTATTCTTTTTAGATACCTTATTATTCTCTTAATAGCCATCAAATGATCCTCCTTGGGATTAGCAAAGAATCTTGCAACTATCCCAATAGATAATGCACTATCAGGTCTACTATGTACTACATATTGTAATTTTCCAATCATAGACCTATACAATGTTTGATTCACCTCAGATGAATCATCATTCTTTGAAAATTTATGTCTTGTCATCATAGGTGTGCTTACTAGCTTTGAATCTTCAATCCAAATGATTTTGGTATCTCCTTTACATACTTTGACTAAGTGATGTGTATACCATATTTCATCTGATGTACTTGCAAACCCACAAAGAATCTAATCTCTCCAAACATAGACATCTCAAATTCTTTCTTCATTTAATTTGCAAAATCCTTACATAAAGTATCTTGACCTCCAAATATGATATCATCAAAAAAAATTCAGATAGTAAAATACCTTTTCCTTTTTCTGTCTTCAAGTACATATTGTTTTTATCATCAATCCTCTCAAATTCAATCAACACAAGATAATCATGAAGCCTTTTACACCATGCTCTTGGTGCTTTCTTTAAACCATATAAAGCTTTGTGTAGTCAACATACCATGTTTTTGTTGTTAGCATCAACAAATTTTCCTGGATGTTCTATATAAGCCTCTTCCTCTAATATACCATTCAAAAATGCTTTGTTAACATCCATTTGATAATCTTTGAAACCTTTGTATGTAGAGCAAGAAAGTAGAATTCTTATTCCTTCCAATCTTGCAATAGGAGAAATTTTTTCTCCATAGTCTATCCCTTCTTCTTGTGCATATCCTTTACAAACTAATCTTGCCTTGTTCCTTGTGACTTCACCATTTTTATTTAACTTTTTTCTATAAACCCACTTGGTGCCAATCACATTTTTATGTTTTGGTCGAGGAACTAGTGTCCATGTCTTATTTTTCTCAATTTGTTCAATCTCTTCTTTCATGGCTTTACTCCAATCCACATCTTCTAAGGAAACTTTCACTATTTTAGGTTCATGCATGCTAATAAAACATCTATCATATCTCAACTTGGTCCTTCTCATTGGTCTAGCATCTTTATCTCGAATGATCTATGTAGTAGGGTGATGTCTCTTGACATACTTAGACAATCTTGGTTCTACTTTGTTTTCCTCATTTGGTCTCTCAACCTTTGAATCACTACGTACATCTCTATCAGGTATTCCAATATCTCTTTCATGTACACTAATCTTGAAATTAGAATATACCTCAACTTCATTTTGTAACTCAACACCTAAATGTAGCTTAGTTCCTGAATGCAACTTGACATACATAGTTTTTGAATTGGTAGCCACTGAAACTTGTTGTTGGTTTGTAACTTGATTTATAGTGTTGGTGTCTTTTCAACTATTAAGCAACAAAATACTTAATACCAAGATTATAAATATTATAATAACCTAAGGATCAACTATTTCCCATAATTAGTTACTTGTTCTTCATATCTGAACCCAACTTCAACAAAATCATAAAACCTTTCTACTCTTTAGGCTCTACAAAACCAAGGTGGGTGCACCTAAGGGCTAAAAGATTTTTAATCTGATATTTCATACATAATTCACTCATTCCATAACACTTTGCAACAATACACGTCCCTTATAGTAGATTTGGTCACAATTCTTCTTAGATCTACAAATAATTTTGAGCAATAGCAGCTATCTAGAACTTAATGGTTAAATGTAAATAAGTGTTGACTAGCATTGACCTTCTTCAAACATTTAAAGTAAAGTGATTTTGATTTTAATCTTGATGCTTGTTCATGATTTCTCCATCCATGGATAAGAATACTAGATCAATGCCTTATCCATTGGGATTTAGAGTCTATTCAATTTCTAGACCTAATTGACTATATTACAATCAATATTATCAACAATTCTCACTAAAACTCATTCTTACACACATCCTTCCTATTACCATAGAAACCCTATCAATCTCACTAAAGAATTTACTTAATTAATTAAATTAAAATACAACTTAACTGAATTACATTCACTTGGACAAGCTTTTCTCATACAATCTCAAAATGACCAGGTGATGAAAGTGGAGACAATATTCAACAAGAAAAGATATGGGACAATTCATCTTTGTATTAATTTCCTTTGAAAATTGTTTAACAATTGAAAAATAACTTATAATGACTCAAGATAAGACATCTAGATCCTACAAGATTAAAGTATTCTCAGATATTTGTAGAGAAACACATCATAAAGTTTACACAAAGAAACTCGACCAAACAAAACTTAGTAAAAACTAAAATTATGCAATAACTCAGACCCTTTTCATTAATGACCTCATTCATTTTGTGGCATAGAAAATCATCCAATTATTTTCCCCACTCTTACTTTTTCTTTTATTTTATCAATCCTTTTGAGTGCACCTAGAAAAAGGTCAAATTTCTCTCCTATATAGTTAGAAATGCAAATCATTATTCTCTTCTGAATAGCAACCCTTTTCTCATCAAATTTTGTCAGATTGTTGGTAATATCAAAAGTCTTCTCTATTTCTTCACAAGATTGATTGATGACTGAGATACACATAAGAGTAATATCTTTATCTCTCTCACTCCATTTTTGCACAATGGGCTTTAGGGTGTCTTCATCTCTTCTTATCTCATTCCACATATCTAGGATCCCCACCAATTGATCATAGAATGCTAGCTAGTCAATCTTATCTACTAAGTATAAGATTATTTTTTTGAGTTTTTCTTCATATTGATTATTCAACTCAATTTGCAATTCCCATAGCTTATCATTTTGTTCTTCAAACTCCTCTGCAATATAAATTTAGGTCTCTATGAGGAATTGGGAAGCTCTATAATTGGAGTTGATTTAAATGGCTCAATTTGGATGTGAGAGTAAACAATTCTAAGCCTACTATATTTGACCTTCATCTTTCCTAGTAATTTATCCATTTGAGATACTTCAATTTCAAGCTATTGTATCCTATTTCCACTTTCCTCATATGATTTTAATATTTCTTCAAATTTTGCATTGAGTTCTAGGAACTTACGCTTTTATTTTCCAAAAACCATTGAGCTGAAATCCACCACTTCTTTAGTCATTTTGGTCACTTTTTCATTGTCTACTACATCAACTCTATATAATGTAAGAGTACCAATATGCCCTGCATTAGAGATTTCTTGTATCCTATTTTTATTTTTTTTTCTCAATGGACTAAATTACCAATGCTTGGTGGTCATATTATACTTCACTCCTCTATGTGCTTATAAAATTTCCTCTTTATTCTTATACTAAACATCTTATTCTTTCCTAATAGAGTCAAAGATCATAGCATTAGCTATGTCCCACTCAGGTAAAACCAAAACTCCTGACTCTTTCACTAACTGTCTTCCCACTTTAGGGGTCAATTATGCAAAATCCTCCATGAATTTGGCCTTAACCTCCTCCTCAATCTCAGAGTCCAACTTATTTGGTTTCTCTACTTTTATTGTTTTATATTTTGCCTCAAAATTTTCAATGTTTCTTCTCCATAAAAATTGTGCAAAGGCCCTAGTGTTTACAAAATTTTCATCATCAATAAACTTTTGAGATGCTTGTACAATTATAAGGTCTATCTCCCTACCTCTATAATCTACAATAGTTAGGTCTAAGGATGGCATAGGAGGCTCCTTAGGCACTCCTCCTTCAATATCAATAGTTGTAGCAATTATGTCCCCATCCCCTCTGGTTTGTCTCAGCTATTCTCTTAGACATGCCTCATCATCTATTCTAAGTGGAGTC
The DNA here is from genome assembly GCA_028749045.1 of Cupressus sempervirens. Classification (NCBI taxonomy): domain Eukaryota; kingdom Viridiplantae; phylum Streptophyta; class Pinopsida; order Cupressales; family Cupressaceae; genus Cupressus; species Cupressus sempervirens. The sequence continues at coordinate 633,898,814 of CM053792.1, read as the reverse complement.
TAGGATGGTGAGTACTCTCCTGCTTGTGATGATGATCCTTATTCTAACCTCTATTTCATGGGGCCATTTGTGTTAGATGGGCTTTCTAATCTTTGCCTCTTTTAAGGGGGGACATACTACACATTCTAAGCCACAATATATGTAACCTTCATTTGCAATGTATAATGACCTGGAGTCATAATCGCTCTGCTACTTAATCACCTCTCCACTTTAATAGCTCTATCTAGATGTGCTTTTTCCAAAATGTCTTTCTTCTCATTCAAGGTTTTCATTATTCTAGAAAAGTTGTTGTTCATCAACATATCCATTTTGGCTCCCCAATATTTCTTATCTACCAAAGGGTCATACTTAGGCTCAAAAGCATTAATGAAATTCAAAACCTTGTTATAAACTATCCACTTTTCTTTCTTGACCTCCTGCTCTTATAATGAAAACATATTTCTAATTATATCGTCAGGGAAGTATAAAGTTTGTATGTGAGCCTTAGCCTTAATTATTTCCCTAAGGAGGTCATAGAATCCTTCTAGATCAATATAATAGGCAAGGGATTGGACCATTTGATATGTATCTAGAAATTTTCCCAAACTCCTCCATCCCTTCTTAACAAACACAAACTCATGCACAACAGTAACAACAAGGAAGAATGTACCTTTAGATTTACCTAGTAAATCCCTTTCATAAATTGTACTAATCTACCATAACAATTATGAAATTCCTACTTGTAAAGGCACCTGATATGGTAATACATGGGGTTTTTCCAAGAATCCATAAATTCTAAAAATAATAGAGATAGGATATGGGATAATATCCCTTGAATTATGACTGACCAATAGCCCTTTGGTATGATCCTAAGGTCTTATCAATTCTAACAAGGGCTATGGTATTCTAGGGTTGTCCCCTCTCAACAATAATGTAAGCCTTGAAGCAAAAGATCAGTTGAATCTAACAAAACTGGCACTTGTGACCTCCCATGTCATGTCTACACTCTACAACTGAACTAGGAGTTTCTTTCCATCTCTCTCCAATTCATCTCTTTGGAGAAGAAAGTAACCCATTTATATAGACATATATACATAAATAAATAATACTAGCAAAAAGGCCTATTAACCTTAGATTGATCTATTCTAATCAAACAATTATGAATTTCCTCAGCCAAGTACATGGCAAAATTAAGAATTGAGCTCATTCCAAACTGCAAAGTCTGAGCTATGATGAGAACAATAAAGCCTTGAATATAATCATTCTCATCCATTCAAAATATTTTATCGAGGGAAAAATATAAGGCTTGTGTCGTAGGATTAAAATATTTCTTTAGCAAGGGCTTTGGAGTATTTAGCTTGACCAAGGGCAGTGACCCAATTTTGACAAAATGTTGTTGTAATGGCCCTCCCCTTAAGTATACCCTCTATGCATCATACCTAGCTTAAAATTCTTGCATATCAATTCTCTCATGCACAAAATTATTAGGTTTTAGCTTAAACACTTCTCTAATTAATTCTGACAAAACCCTAAAAATATAATCACCTACATGATTTTTAACAATCCTGGTAATTGGATCATATTTTCTAGCCATATTTGTTAATAGGTCACTATCAAAAAAACTCCATGAATGATCATTTTTCCTATATCAAACTCCCACACATTTCTCATTATAGTATCCAAATTTTGTTCTACAAACCATTTTAAAAATAATTTTAAACCATCCACTGAGACTTATGCATGTCTCAAATAATTAGCCTTGTCATAAAAATCCTCACTAACCACCAACCTAGTATTTTTGGGAATGAATTCTCTACCCTTAGTCAACTCATTTACAAATGGATGCATTTGTTCAAGAAAGTCATCATGAACTGATCTTCTTAGGTAATCCACCTTACCAAAAAATCCTTATGAGGAGGCATTTTCTCAATTTAACCTAGCACAATTATAATTTCTCAATTCCTCAAAGATTTTAGACAACCTACCCATTCTCTTTTGCTTATTTTCTCAATGAATTATTTTGCAAATCACTAAAAACCATGAAGAATTTTGTGCCCTAGCTCTAGAAACACTTGTGCTTAGATAATTTTTCAATTTTTCGGCTTAGTAATGGTGAATTTCAAATTATATTATAGCATTAAACTTACATGAAGTAGCATTGATTAGAATTAATACTACACAGTCACAAATTTGTGCCATATTAGGAAATTTGAATTCTACCTATTGATCCTCAAGCATTGGATGGTCTTCTTTAAAAACTAAAAATATGCATTAAAGATTTATAAAAAATGCAACATGTCAAATAGGTGCATTCCCACATTACTTAAACTTTGAGAACTTTCATGATACGACGATACGTCAATTGTTGATCTTCCAAAAATCAATAGCTTAATGATGTGACATCTAAAGGTTACCCCACTACTTGGCTTTAACCAATGAAATTGCTGAAAAATGGAATGTTCACTGACAATTATAGAAAAAATTTGCAAAGTATTGACAAGTTCTAGTCTTTGTAGTGTAGTCATAACCCAAATTCACTAAGTGATACGTATCTCAAAGGCGCTTGTCTGCTTCGCTTTAACTTCAAACAAATTTATCTTGCTGGCATGTGCCCACCGTTGATCTTGGAGAGATCTATGGTCAACTCAAATAAACTACCATAGTTAAGATACCCCACTAGACACTTAATAAAATAACCATAGTTAGGGCATGGAGTATAATGAAAAGGTTTATTTTTGTGTGAAGTAATAAAATAACTTTGGAAAATAAAAACTTAGGATAAGTGGCTCCTGTGCAATTTAATTAAAATATTACATTCAATTATTTTGAGGGCTAGGGCATAAAAACAAGGGTTTATTATATTTTAAAATAATTCATTTAGGGTTTTCATAAAACTCATAAATTTTTAAACATAACCCTTGGGTTTTTCACTACGAGGTATAACAAATCACAAAGAGTGAAAAACTAGGGCAACATATAGCATCTTCTTTAGTAGGCATACTTTCATAAAAGTATAGAAATGATTTATATTATTTTAGTTCCTTCATAGGTTTAGCCCCATATACTTCTGTATATTCATTAGATTTCACATTTTCACTTTCCACAACTTTTTTATTGTTAGCATTTAACCACTTATAAACTTTACTTCTTGTGGAATAACGAAGGAATATACCTTCTATTGGTGTTTTGAAACAACATGGCTTCAAATTACCCTAATGAGAATAAGATACATCTAGGGGTAGCTACTTCCCATTTTCAACATACCCTTTCAAACATTGAGCCAACTAGAAGGCTAGAACCTTCTTCTACTTTAAACTTTACAAAACCTAGGTAGGTGTATCTTAGATTCACTTAAATGGTACTAGTGCTAAAACATACACTTGAATCTAACAAAGAAAATAAAAACCCTAAATCTTCTAACACATGCACAAATCTCTGACATGAAATAGTTAATAACATGGTCAAAGAAATTTCTAAGCTAAGTGAGAGCAACAGTAAGAAAAAGTTGATCTTGTAGCTAATTAGTGCCTTATCTATTTTGCAATTCCACAAATTAAATACATACATCTATGATATCAATAACATATTCCATACATTAAGATATTAGATATGTCCTATCACCTTGTGATTCAAACATTAGTTTTCATAAAGACCTCATTCTCATGAAGTATCCTTCTCAAAATAACCAACAACCTTGTCGAATACATCAAGCATTTATTTGGCCCTTTGTTCAAATAGAAAAATATATCACAAATACAACCTTAAGGGGATGTAAATGAGTCTTAGTTATTTATCCCTAAACCACATAAAATTGTAGATTATAGAGATATATATGAGATGAGAATGAAAATGAAACAAAGGAGATTCTTTCTCATTTGTATTCATTTCTCTATAACTATACATTCAGATGCATGTAAAACAACTCACAAAACCATTAAATAGATCAGAACTAGCTATATAATCTTCACTATTGTTGCTCATAAAAGATAAAATATGCTGAGAATATGGTGTCATAGTGATGAAAATGCATAAAAAATGGAACCCTAGCCTCACAAATCTAAGAAAACTCAAGATTAGAGCAAACACAGTGTCAACTGTGAAATTTTTTCTCCAAAACTAGAACTAAAAATGTGGTTTCATAGTGAAAACTACCAACTCTTACAATGGATGAGAAATAGGAAGATATAGAAGATGAATGCAATCCTAGATCTATTTGAAAGTGACATGTGTCCATTTGAATCTCCATTCTGTATTGTTGTAAAATATCTCTCCTCTTTCTACCCTTAAAATCTAATTTGGTTTTTATTATTATCTTATAACCAACTTAGAAATATCTCTTATGAATGATGAAAAACCTTGTGTCACTCAAATGTATGAAATGCTGATAAAATCTAGATTTAACTAATTTATATGTGACAAAACATGACCCTAACTAAATTTTTACTATCTTTTACACACATTCAGCTCATCACCCTACTAGAAAACACATTTGAATCTCAATATCTGAATGTGGTTGCAAACTAAGAATCTGGGATAAAACCTTGTATAAGTTGAACAAATGGCTTCTAGTGCAAAAGAAAACTCTAGAAATAGAATGTTCATTTCTCCTAGTTCTAATGATATATAATATTGCTATATTAACCAATCAGAAACACCCAAAAACTCATTTTGAAAAATATGTCCCTGTTATGGCTCTTAGGTTTTCAAATCTTTTGAATTTTTATACAAAAAATTTATATTTCCTAAAGTAAAAACTTTAAGTTATATCCTTTGAAAATTTTTAATCCTACATGGATTCTTAAAAAAACAAATTAAAAATAACATTTTAATCAATTTGATTTCTTGCCTTACCCATGCATTTCAGGTCAACCTTTTTTTTGACTTTTTCTACCACATAGTAGCACACCATTGGTTAGCACCTAATGCATCACCATCCACCTATGCACCATGTGGCACCCTTTGACTAGCTAACACATCATCACCATGTTTTAGCTCCTCATTGGCTCTCCAATCACCTAGTTAACTGCCACATCATCTATTGATTAGACCACCATGTCACCAATGACTAGGACCCATTGCCATGTGTGACCTAGGCATATTATTGCATTATAGTCAACAATTGCTAACTGTGCAAGTGGTAATGCACCCTTGTGACACATGTCACCTAGGAATTTGTGCCCAATCTTAAGGTCTTTACCACTTGTCAGTGCACAATTTGTCCTTTGGCACCACGTGTCAACTTTCAATTGGTTACTAGGTTGCTATATCATGTTGACATCATCACCTTGGATGACTTATTCATTCAAAATTTCTTTATATCTTCCATTGTCCTAGGACCCACATGGGAAATCTTTTCTATTATAAAATCCATTGTCTTAAAGACAAGTTGTATGTTGCATTACTGTGCATATAAACCATAGACAATCTTCGTGTAGCATAAATGTGGGATTAAAAGTTTGAACTAATTTCCATAAATGTTGTCACTCTTGTTGTATGGACAACTCCCCTATTCTTCATTTTTGTTGTGGTGACTCCCCTTACATGCTGAGGATTATTCCTTTTTCTGTCTATGATATCAAATACATTTTTGAGCTCATCTTGTAGCTAACTCACAAAGCTTCATTGATAAAAATGTGAAAGTGACCAAGATGCAAAGGAAAGACTTTTTCTTCATATTTTCAAAAAGACCACTTCATTTTGTTAGTCACCCCTACTCTTCTTTTGCTTCTTCTTTTACTTTGATCTCCTCTTTTGTGTGGGGGACTCCCCCACCTTGCTCTGCCTTCACCATAAAGGAATGTCATGGACTCTCCCTTGGTATTGATGGTAGTCAACCTATGACTAGTGCCTAACATCTCCCCTCTCATCCAACGAAAGTTCTTGCTAGAAAATTTTGTGGTTTGGACCATGTTGAAGTGTAGAGTATTGTTGTTAACTTTTGCATAGCAGATATAGTTCACATGCACCCACTTCTTCTTCTGCACAGCTATCATGTAAATAGTCACTTCTTTCACTTCTGGTAAGGGGTCTGACGATTGATGAAGAGCCTTTCTACATGGATGGAAAGTCATTCAACTAGTAGGTAGGTTGATGTTGCTTGGCTTGGTTAGCTTTGAGTCTACATATCTAATTGGAAAAGACCAACATTAGTAGCATCCTGCCCCAACTATAGTTGAGTTTTTAAAACATTGTCTCCATTCATATTCAAATCAATCCCATTCATCATCAGTCAATGAATGAAAGGTGGAGTCAAAGAAAGAAATGTCTACACCTACCACCAACCTTCATCTTACCTTCAATTAATTCAATTTTCTTCAATTTGGGTGCAACCTTCTTCAACATTGATCAACGTCCTTCGCCTTTTATTTTTTGAAAAAATCTATGCCAAGCTATTTCTTTCCTCCATGGCAACAGTTGATCTCAAATGAACTATCTTATTGATCATTTAGAAATTACCTAACACTAGCTGGGGAAGCTTGGTTCAAATAGAAATCACTAGGTTTAAGAAGGATTTGAGCAGTTTGGGAATTTGGTCTGTCGTATTCCTTTGTATCAGACACATGGCAGAATATTATTGAACTCAAAATGACATTATGCTATTTAGTTTTCATTAGGAATTTTGAAAAATGATATTTCAAGACATGTGAAGTATAACACTTGTGGGCAATTTCAAAAGGTTGGTTTCCTCATGTTATTTGGGTCATTTAGAAAACCTTTAAAGAACTAGGATGCCTCTCCCATGCTCTTTTATTTTTATTTGAAAGTGTGAAACATTTTATGTATTCTTTTAGCCATGCCATTTGTGTGGCTATTGAGCTTCCACATTATGTAATGGATAGTGATTGTAATACTTTTCATTTCATGGCCTTATGCATATGAATTTCATGTCATTCCTCTCTCTTGTAACCTTCCATAGCTATGATTTATTGATGCACATTTACTTATATTCTTCTTTTGTATCCCAATGTGTGAGCAGTCCCTTACTTTTAGTGGACTTACAATGCTACATGTATATTGCAAAATTTACAATGGCTTAAGCCATTCCAAATTTTTTAATTTTTATAAAAACATCTTTTATAATCATAGTGCTTTATCAATTAGGTGAAAATATTCGAGCCCCAAAGTGGGTTCGCCTAAAAAAAAATTCTTTTCAAACACATGATTCTTTAAACTAATTCATATGTCATCTAGCACTTATTTGAAACAAATTTGACTACACAACAAATTTAAAACTCATTTTACCTCTTTCTACTAGTCAATTTCATGCCAAGGGGTCCTTTTATTGGCTTTAAAAACTAACCAAAACACCTGACTAGGCTCTAAAATCAAAACACATTGATTCTTTGGTCTACATTCTTGCACCCTATTGACTCTTGTCTTATGAGAAATTCTTAGTCAAAAGACATTGGCTATCAAAGTTGCCCTCTCAGAATTACCTGCAAGAAAAAATGTCAGAAAACCATAAAACACATTTGGATTTGGCTTTTTCAAATAGGTCAAACTGACATTTTGGGGCATGAAATTTGGGGAACTATTATATTGTCATGAAGATAATATGAATCTAAGATTAGGGCTCATGATAAATAACTAGACACATTTGGCAAGCGGTCAAAGTGGGCTACTTAGATTTGTAGACTAAAAACAATGGCAGAAAAGTGATTTTTGCAAATAGAATGTAACTGGCAAAGTGTGCAAACAAATTTATCAAGACTTACAAACTAGCACACTTCAATATTTTTTAGAGTAGAACATAATGGCACAATCCATTAGATCTTACCTGTCATGGATTCAGAGTTATAACATCCCAAATAGGGGTACTGACAAATTTGTACTTTATGACATGAGTAAAAGTTTACAAATTACTTTTGGAATCGCATTCAAAAACTCTTCAAATAGATTTTTCATAAGCTCAAAATTGATTCATGGTAATTATTTTACCTCTAGAATGCAACACAAAAGGAATTTTACCATTTTGGTCAACTAGGTCAAAGTTATAACAAGTCAAACAAGGCCTCCCAAAATTCTGAATAATTTCCATCAGCATGACAACAATAAATGACCAACTTTGAGGGATTCAAAAACTAGTGAAAAAATGTTGAAATGACTAAAAATCTGAAACATAGGTTCTCTAGTATGGATACTAAATAATTCCAAAGAAAAAATTCAAGAAACAATACTATGTACAAGATATTCAATTGCAAACAAGGCCTCCTATCATTGTTTGACACAAGCAAAAATACAAATTTGTACATTGCTCAAAACGAGACTTCACAAAATGGTTGAGAATGGAAATTTATCTTTATGGAATCCATAAGCATAATGAATGCAAGGTGTTAGAAACATTAAACACCTCTTAGGCCTCACATGGATAGCTAGGTAAACATGCATTAAAAAGTGCTTATAGGGCTTTTTTTTGAATGGTACTCAAAATCAAGGCTTCAATTTTGAGTCCCAACACCTTCCTCACTTTTTTCATCTAGTTTACCATTCTTGAAATATTTAAAAATATAATACTTACTTCCAAATACCTCAAAATATTTTACATTGGGTGAGTATCCATACCATAATTCAAAAGATGTTGAATCAGTACCTTTCTTGACTTGTACATAGTTCAATGTATAGATAGTTGTACTTATAAATTCTTTCCAATATTTTAAAGTGACATTTTTCTCCATCATGAATGTCCTAGCATAATATATTATAGATCTATTCTTCCTTTCAGTGATTCCATTTGGTGGAGGGTTTCTCGGAGCAAGTGTCTATCTTTTGATTCCTCTATCATTACAAAATGTCTCAAACTCATTTGATTTAAATTCTCCTCCTCTATCAAATCTCAAACATTTCAAATTTTTTGTTAGGCCTCGCCCCGACCCATCCTAGCACTGATGATACATTGTTATTTTGATACTCATGCTTGTTATGTCAGAACATTATTGGATGCATTGAACATTGTTAAACTATTTTTACGATGTGTGATGTTTACTTTAGTTATTTGATTTTGTCATTTAATGCTTATAAATATGTATAATGATGAAGAAAATGTATGCAAAACTAACACATTTGGTTATGCAAGTTGAAAGGTTAGAAATATGAGTAGAATTAGATAAACAACTATTTAATTGAGAAATGGATGCTTTAATTTATATAATTCCTCTAATATGTAATTCACATTATGCATGTGGTTTTGGACATACTGATGTGTGCAATGAGTGTGCAGGAAAATTAGCCATGACAACTCAACAGAAAAGTGGAGCTAAACTACTTGTTAATTTTGTGCTAATCTTATATTGTAATTCTTTCAAGGTTTTAATTTGATCTTACTATTCTCCTAACTTTTAATTGTTCCTTATAAGCCTTTAAAGGCTTAGAGACATTAAATTTAGGTACCCCTATGGGTAAGGGTATGGGTGGGGGTACTTTCCAACCCTTTAGCCTCCTAGGTTAACTCTTAGGGTCTCTTAAAAACCCTATTATAGATTGATTTCGAAAATTGGTTGCTCTTTACTTGGGTTAGTGAAACCAAACCTCCATCTTGAGTTACATGAAGCTTAGTGGAGTTAAGGATCATAATTAGAGGCATTTTTGGGGGAGTTTAGTTTGGTCACCCAATCCTCTAGTTTTGGAGGAAGTCTTGAAGATTAAAGGAAGAAAGGGAAGCTCTTCTCAAACCACCATTGCCATAACTCTTTTATGAAGGTAGGAGTTCTTCACTCCATGGATGGTTCTTTATGTGTGTTCATGTTTTGAATCTTGCTTGAATCATGTTGGAGACATTGTGTAGTTATGCATTTCTTGCTTGTGTGTTGGGGGTGGATTTGGGAGGGATTTTATCTTGTTTTCCTTGGATGTTATTCTTATGCCTTCTTGATGTTTGTTTTTTTTTGAGAAGTTTTCATGGGGATGTTTTTGGAAACACTCACCCTTGGATAGGGAAGAAGTGGCCATGTTGGGGAAAGGGCCTTAGTTGGACCTCAATGGTGTAGAGTCTCCTCTCATGGTGAGAGGAGGGAGAAAGGGTAGGGTGTATGGGCCCCTACTTTTCATCCCATACCTTGTTGTTATTGAGAATTCTTGAATGTGGAATAGAATGAAAATCCTTGTGGATATAGCCTCAAAAGGGCCTTGTGAAAGAATGGAATTTCTTGAAGTTTTAGCCCTGAAAGGGCTAAGTGAAGGTATGGTGATTGACTTCTCCTATTGAGAAAATCCACCTTTCCCCTATATTGGTCCATTGTTGGACCTATTGTACAACCGGGTGGGAGTGCATGTTCAATTTTCTTATCTCCTTGTGTTGTTATCTCCATGTTGGTTCTTGTCTCTTCCATGTTTACCCTTGATGCAATGTAGACATTTGATAAAAGTTCTCTTATGGAAGCCTTGAAGAAAACTCAATGAATTATAATATTATGTAAGTTGTAATTGAATTTGATGTAGTGGCAAAGACATCGAGTTTTCTTACTGGTTCTTTCCCGATGGAGCCTTGAACCAGGATGATTAATAGAGGAAAGAAAAAGATTATGAAATTCTTCTTGCAATGCTCTCATGTGTTTCCAAACTTTGGCATATGTATGTGAGAAAATTAGAATGATAGTTAATGTCTTAAATTGGGAAATTGTGAGTTCAATTATCATAATGAAAGGAAAATGGATGTGTTGAAGTTTCATTTCAATGTTTTGAACAATAACATGTTATAATAATAATCTTACATTGTGACCACCAAGCTGGTACATTCATTTTTAAGCTCCATTAGTAATTCAATTGAATTTGATAAGGATTAATTCATCACCTTTTTGAATTCTGAATATAAGATCATAATTCCTTGCTAAGCTTCATAAAGAAAAAAGAAATCAATTTGATTAAGAGGATTATATTCCCTTGCATGCTTGTGTGTCAATTAGATTTAGAAGACTATAACTCCATATTGCCTCTAAGAAATGTTTAACTCATCTTGTGTATCAAAGAATTTTAGCAAGGAAACATGTCAACACTTAGCCAAAATTGGCCTCTTAAGAGAAAAATGTGCACCTCCAGGTCAAAAAGGCCCTCTGGAAAATGTATGGGAGATAAAAAAATTTCCCCCAAGTCATAGAGAATATTCTTTGTATTATTCTTTTGGTTTGCAATAAAAATCAATATTAAATTCTTTAAAAAAAGAATATAAATTAAATGCATTTGAAACTCTAAAATATTTAAATGGAAATTTGGTTGACATATCTCAACTACAAAACTTTTTACATTAACTCCTAGAGGCTAGGAGGCAAGGCTCCAAACTAGACTCTATATCCATCTTTAGTTATATAATCAAATTAATCCAAATCACCCCACTTTAATATTACTTTTCTTCTATACTATTTCCTTAGCCATATCAATGATATGCGTGGACTTAACCACCACCTGCATTATACCCGAGCCACTTAATGGCTAGGTCGCATCGTAAGGAGGCAAGGTAAGTGTTTAATAAAAATTAATGTAATGCTTAGGCCACCACCCTTCTCCCAAGTTCTGACTTCATCCTCCCCATACACGCAAGACTTAATGATAAGGGGGGGACAGGTCTGCGTACCACAGACCTAGGGCAGCACAGGACAGGTCTACGTACCGCAAACCTAGGGCAGCGCGTTCCCATTGGAGTGTGGGGAAACGTGGGTAGATAGCCCACTTGGCCTAGGATGGGAGGGGGCGGTGTAGGTGTAGGACATGTGTAGTAGTAATATTATTACTTGGTGGGGTAGATAATATAGCATTTGTGTTTTCTTTTATATATATTTTAATTTTGTATGACTTAGGGTATTAGTTGTTTAATTAGTAATTAGGTTAGTTGTGTAGATGGACTTGCTAGATTTTAGTTAGTTAAGTTGTGTTTCAATATGAAGTTTAGCTAGGATAGTTTTAAATTTATTTGAGTTAAATTTAGTTGTTATATTGTTAGGGTAGTGCTAAATCATGTTAATTTAAAATTTAATTTATGTTAATTTATATTAATAGTTTTTAAGTAAATTTACCATTAGAATGTAAATTAGTTACTTAGTATTTTAATGAATAGAAATTTTTAATGGTTAATTTGAATTTAGTTTTCTATATTGTCTAAGTCTTGGAGAAATTAGATGTTGATTTTATGTCAATGTTCTAAATGTTAGAATGTTAGTTAGTTTTTTTTTTAGTATTAGTCTTGTTTAAATTAGAGTTAGTAGCTTAAATGACGTTTAGTTGACTTGTAGATTTATTTTAATTAACCTTCGTCTTAGTTTTTAAATTGCAAAGATAGATTAATATAGGTTAGATTGTTATATCTTGTATTGAGGATTACTTTAAAACCTATATTTAGATTTTAGTTGTTAGTGTTAGAAAGTTTCAACGTGAAATTGAATATAGTAATTTAAACAAATTTGATGTCTCATTATTTAGTTTTATTCTATTATGAGCTTCATAGATTAATTTTAATATGGACTTAAATTGCGATAATTTGAATAAAGCTTAGATTAAAATATGGATTCATTGAACATAGGCACCAACCTTAATAGTGAACATTAAAATTAATTAATTAGATCGATATGAGAATGAAGGAAATAAATTTGAAAATTTAAAACATAGAAAGTAAAATCGTTAATACTGTTATCTCCTTGGTATGTAGAGTAAAGGTTAGTTGGTTTCTAGTTTAAAATTTCAAAGGGTAATCTGAATGAAGTTGAAAGAAGTTAATTCATGACATTAAGTCTTGGGCAATGGATTAAAGATGTAACGACAATCAAGCTATTCATTTAGTAGTAAGGGCCTAGTTAATTAGAACATCCTGAAGGTCATAACAATTGATCACGATTAGTTCCATTATAGTTAAACCCTATCGACCATGTTGTCTTTCTTAATCTTAGTTAATCATAAGAACATTTGTCGACCCCATCATCTTAATTAGTCAAAAAAAAAATTTGTGTGTGTTTTTGTCCTTACTTTTTGGGCATGAAATTTTTACTATTTCCTTTTTAAATCTTGATAATTACCACTTAAACATTTGAAAAGCATCATATTTCCATCTCAGAAACATAATTGTCATCATTCTAGAATAATCATCATAAAATAGCATTATGTACTTACCTCCTTTGTATCTTTACTCATCAATTGGTTCACACAAGTCACTATGAACAATCTCTAATATTCCTTTAGAGGTATGAGTCTTACTCTTAAAAGTTGACTTTGTCATTTTTCCTAACATTGTTTGGAAGTTATATTTTCAGACTTCTTCAACTTAGGAAAACCTCTCACTCTTCTCATGTTATTGATACTAACCAAGTTATCAAAATTAACATGACATAACCTCTTGTACCATATCCACACATCATCAAATTCTAAATTTAAACAAGCAGCATCCTCTATATTAGGTAGAATAGATTACCTCTAGTTTGATCACCTTTTCCAATTATTTTTCCATCAGTATCATATATCTTAGAAATCTTGTTCTCAAACTTAACCTTACAACCTGAATTATTCTTCTATGACACACTCAACAAATTATACTTAAATCCTTCAACATAATAAGCATTATCAAAAAAAAAAATTTCTATGAGCTTGATAGAACCTTTTCCTTTTATTAGACATGGTGCATCATTACGAAACCTTACACTATTTTCATCATAATAATTCAAGGTATTGAACTTACTTTTATCTCTAGTCATGTAATGTGAACACCCACTGTCAATGATCCATCAATCATTCTTGTTTAAACAAGAAACTAGTGTAGTTGCATCATCCTCATTGGATTCATCCTTCATTGCAACATAGACCACTTCATCATCATGATTGTCATATCCATCTTTTGTTCCTTCTTCAGCAATTTAGTAAGACTTCTTTCCTTTGTCTTTGTAATATTTATTGTCTTCATCTATTCTAATTTTGTACTTGTATCCACCTCTATAATTCTTCTTCTCTTGACATCTAGTAGAAATATGACCAACCTTATTGCAATTGAAACACATGACAGGTAACTTACATTTGTTTTTTTTCTTCATCTATTCTACTTTTGTACTTGTCTCCACCTCTGTAATTCTTCTTCTCTAGACATCTAGTAGAAATATGACCAACCTCATTGCAATTGAAACACATGATAGGTAACTTACCTTTGAACTTTAATTTACCTCCATGAAATCTCCTTGCTAGTAGTGCTTCAAGTTGTTCTACATCTTCCTCATCTATATCACTATCATTTGACACATATTTTACCTTTTTCTTCTTCTTCTCATTAAGTTCCTTCAATGAAAGCTTGGATTTGAAAGAAGATTCAACATTGTCAAGTTTATAATTATCAAAAAAGTTGTGAGCCTACCTACTAGATCTTCAAGAGTTAGATTAGTGCCTAGTATACATCTATTATAGAAACTCTAATAGCATAAATGGGCAACAATTTTATCAAAACTTGTCTTAGTATAGTCTCATCATCTATCTTACCAATATCTCCTCCTATTTCATTAACAACATCTTTTATCCTAGAGAAATATTGAGCAATATTCTCACCTTCTTGCATTCTCATATCATTAAACTTACCTCTAAGATTTTTAAATTTGGCTCTTAGAACATTTGTGTCACCTCCATAGCTAGTGTGAAGAGCATCCCACATTTTATTTTCATTGTCATAACCCTTGATATAATCAAACTTAGCATAACTTAAGGTAGAGGAAATCACCAACATTTCGTAGTTGTGTTCTTTCTTCTTTCTTAGATCTTCGACAATTAGGACCCTAGTAGGATCAACATGCTCTATGGTGATGGTCAATTGTGCATGATCTCCAAGACCTCCTAGGTGTAGCTTCATCAGGATTTTCCATGTAGGAAAGTTATCTTTATTTAAGCTTGGGTACCTCTTTTTTTCACATCTTGATCTTCTTACTTCTAGTACCTTCAAACTAGTCCTCTTAAGTAGATGCCTTTGATACAATTAGTTGGAATTCTTTAGAATAATTGAGAGGGGGGGGGGGGGGGGGGGGGGATGAATTAGTTACCCAAGGTCTAGATGTACAATTAAAACTTTTTCACAACTTAGTGAACCCATATCTATAAAACATTTTCATCATGCATGCATCCATTAGATCATACAATCAAATAAACTTGTAGGTTACTATCAAATCAACTTTGTAGAAATATAATCGTGAAACATAATGCATTCAATAACACATTTTCACAATGATTTAATATGGAAAGCCAATTTGGGAAAAAACACCAATAACATGATACTCATTCTCACTCTTCTGAAGTGATTCCCTATAAAAGACCAAGCCTATTAAAGTTTATAATGCAGACTACCTAGTTAACATATTTCAATCACCCTATTAGGAGTGAGCCTTGTTAGAGAACTTTAGATCATTCACTAGGAATAGCACTTGATTAAAGGATTTAAAAATGACTCTTAGGTCAACCTTAATGTAAAGGATTTACCATAGACCACTACAATGATTATAAAGTAATAGTAAGGCTTGATCTGATAACAACTTACAACACACTTGTAGATTATAGATCTTTGTTTCAATCCTCCTTTTTCCTTTGCTTTCATACACTTCAGCTCTAATTGCTTGTTCACCCTTCAAGCATCCATACCCTTAATCCCTCTTTCTTTACTTTCCAATGTAGTCTCTTTTCTTAGGTCACTAAATGAAAAAATACCCTAGACACCTTATCTTCCTTATGTTCTCACACATGACAACCTTTGCTTCTGACCAACCATCTGTATAAATAGAAAATTAAGATCTTTTCCTATTTAACCTCCATCATCCATTTTAGGGTTAGGTTGGATTAGGTAGGATTCAATGAATCTACCCATCATTTCATCTCATTTCCTTCTATAAACTTCTCCTTCAATCTTCTTTAAATTTTTTTCAAAATGATTTATCTTGAATTTTGTGCCACCAACTCATCAAGATTACCTTCCACATTGTTCATACAATCTAAGAAATCAAACTTGTCAGCTCAGATTCATTAAATTCATGATCTTTCTGATAATGTTGACACTTGGCATTAACTTGCTTCTAATGCTCAACACATACTATTTTTCTTGGCATCCACTATCAAAACACTCAACATGAACTAAAGTTTAGTGGTGATCAACATCAACTAAGCTTTACTTGGCATACATTGTATAACTCATCTTACACTAAAATTGACTTTTCTTGGCTCTAATTGATTTTTTTCTTATCTTACACTAACTTTTCTCGGCACCTATTATACATATTATTAAGCTTGGCAAACACAATTCTTTTAACTTGTTCTTCTAAACTTAATTACTGTAACCATCCTTTGCAACCTCAAGTAGATTATCAAATCATTATAGTATCATTGTCTTAATTGATCCTTGTACTCTTTTTCCATATCATAACTCAACGTTTCCTCTAGGTACTATTGTTACCTCATTCGATCAAATTATCTTCATCAATCAAACAAATGATAGCACTCAAATCATCTAATCAATTATCTTACCAACAAGTAGTAGGTTTGACATCACTGACAAAAAAATGATTGAAACACATTACCATACTTGTATCAATCTATTTCCAACACAAACATCAATACCCTAGAGCCTAACCTAAGACCTAAGTCACAAGAAGTTGTGCACATGTGCACCTCCTCAAGGTGTTTGTGTATGCACCTTCTATCAATCAAACAAAACTAATATTAAAATGCCTTTTTTGCTAAAAAACACTTAGAGAATATTAGGGTGTGCACATGTGCACCCCATTAAGGTGCACATGTACACACCCTTGAGCACAAATTTAAATTTAAAGCATTAAAAATTTCTAGTTATTTTCCCCAAAGCACTTGAACTGCATATGTGCACAAATAACTAAAAGGGACCATTTAGTGCACATATTGCACTTTTAAGGGTGTACTATGTGTTCTAATATGCATAATAGAACTAATGGGGGAATTGACTAAGTCCTGGCTATTTTGGGTCATTTTGGGTTGCTTTTCCATCTATTTAGGGTCAATTAGTGCTTCTCTTAGGTTTAATTTTAGCTTTTTGGACTAATGTCTCATCTCTTGTGTAGATAAGATGGCATTATCATCCTCTTCAATAGAAGAGAAGATAGCTCCAAAGCCCATTATTTTCAAATACCAAGTTGTACTAAGGAAATCCTAGTTTCAAGATGGCCATTCAGAGATCAAAGATATTGAGCTTGGGCATATAGACTAGAACACATTCCTCACCATCTATAATAAACCTAAAGAATGATTTGCAATGGTATTATCACTTAATCAAATTGGGTCTAGTCAACGTGACATCACATCCTACATTTGTTTATTCTTTGAAACTCATAATACCTCTTGTGGATAGCTATGTGACCAAAGAAAAGGTCATCAAGAGTGTCACAAGGGAGATAGTCCTGGACATCTAACTTGGGAATATCAAAAAGGTGTTTGATATTCCTAGAGCTTATCATTATTTCTAGTTTTCTTATGAAGGGATTAAGATATCATACCATGAAATAAGAAAGAATCTAGAGAGATAATCCAATCATCTTTCTTGATTGATAAAACACCATTGGGTCATAGAGTCAAGAAAGTAGACATGACCCAAGGATATATGAAGGATGACTAGCAGTGGGGTACATTCAAACTAGGATGATTTGTTTCATAAAAACCATCAGGATAGAAAAGTTATCGATTGAATGGGCCACAATTTTGAGTGATAACCAAGATGACCAATTGGTAGTTGTCAAGGCTAACCCTAAATTGTACGTGAAATTATATTTGGTGTTCTTTTTGGTAGCTAAAATGTTAGACTACCTAGGACTTTACAAGAAGGGAAGCAAAGAAAATGCTAATTTCTAGCCTTATGTGGTGTACCCTCAACTAGTAAAGAAGAAAATCTTAAAATAGATTATAGAATATAGGATAGTGAATGAAAATTTCATATTTTTAATCATCCAATTCATATAGGGTGATTATGCTAAAAGGATATTAGTATAAATAGTGGCCAAGATCATAGAGATCAACACATTCTACATCCAATTAAAATAATTCACCTACTTAAGGGTACCTGGTACATAGGAGAACCCAAAATATCTCCAAAGATATCCTTTGGATAGGCTCATTTTCCTAGAGATTACCCAATTACTCACATCTTCATATGATAGAGAGAGAAAAGAACACAAAAAGACATGGGTGTGGTTGATCATGATTAGTGCTTTTGAGGTCAAGAAAAAGAAATATATTGCCACTTTTGATTCTGAGTGGGACCAATATCCACTAGAAGAGTATGACTCCCCGTGCCCCTACTTAAACAACATATGGATGTTGCAACATCTATCAAGGAAGTATTTTGTACATGAAGATGGATTAGAAGGTCATTAGATGAACACAATAGATGACTATGATATTTTCATAATGGATCATTGTAGGATGACTCTAAATTTGGTATAGAAGGTGCTCAAAATGAAGATCCCATTAAAAGTTGTCAAGAAAAACATAGAAGACATCTTGGATCCTCTATACAATAGGGACTAGATTTACATCAAGCCTATCATGAATGTAGAGATTGAAAGAAATGAAACCATAGACATCAATCATAGAGCTAGGAACATAGTTCAATTAGTGGAGTCGATCAAGAAATCTTTCAAACTTGATCCAATTCCTCAAGCTATTCCTCTTCAATCCACAAAATTCTCTATAAAGGGTAATGGTAAAAAAAGTTACAATACCAACCTTCCTAGCTCAATGTCTCATGAGGCTGAAAATGGTGCATCAAAATGAGTGGGAGATTGAGTATTTTGAAGTAGATAGGGGTGTCAAATAGAGGATAGTTCCTACAAAGTCAAAGAAGAAAATGGCTCAAGATCAAGTACCTCAATAAGAAAAGGTATAGCCTACACAATCAAATCCCCAATCTAAGCCTATTGCTCAAGAGCCCAACCAAGAGCCATAAGCACCTCTACATGAAGAGTAGGTGTAGGATGAACATGTAGAAGAAGGGAAGCTCAAAGAGAAGAGGGTGCCAAAAGAAGCTATACAAGAGGAAGAAGCCTCCCCCTTGGCTTGGAAAAGGGCAAGAATTGAATGATAGGTGGCAAGAATAACAAGGAGAAAGTTAATGAAGAAAAATACTACATCTCCTCAAGTGTCTAACACAATACTGGAAGCAAAAGAAAAAGAAGAAGAGGGCAAGAAAATTGAATATGTCCCTTTGAGTAAAGACCTCTCTCTATTAGGGAAGCTGAAGAAGAAAGGAGAAGAAGCTCAACCTTGATGCCTCCATCTTCTCAAAAGGATCCTATTCATCTTTCAACATCAGAGGATGAGCAACAATAATGGATAATAGATATGAAGGGTCAACAAAATGATGTCTTCAACATCTCCAATTTTGAGTTTGTGCTTGTAGTTACTAATGTGGTGGCATATAAAATAAGAGATACTCCCACGAGTGAGCCCTTAGGAGAGGATTGGAACCAAATGTCACCTCTAGCTTAAGGACCTTTGGGCATACCACCACCTCCATCTCAAGACTTAACATTCTTGGGAAATGGCTTAGCAACACCACTTCCTTATGCTACAAAAATAAAAGAACAAGAAATGGAGGAAGTCGAACCCCAACAACTGCAAGCTTGTGAAGTATTAGAGAAAAGGAAAATTCTTGAAGAGCCTCAACAAACTCCTCATGATGATGCAAAGGCTAGGAACTTAGCCCAAAAAAATATAGCAACTCCAACAAGTGATCTTTCTTAATGGGAGAAGACTCTAGAGAGGATAGATAAGTGAAAAGGTTGTATAGTGAAATCACCTTTTTAATTAAGTACATGTCTCCAATGAGCACTACATCAACATAGGTGAAGATGGAGGTTATGTTTTGACAAAATAAATAGCTAGATCTAACTATTGGGGAGGGAATGAGAAAGTTGGTCAAGGGTAAAAGCATTGATCTATGTCACCTTTGGTGCTAACTTTATCGATCCGATGGGACTAAATCTGGCTAGACCCAATCTAGCAAAAACCACATGGTGCTGAGTAGGCACCAAGTGGCATGTACACATCCACAACAATCTAACTAGACCAGATCTATTCAAATTCAATTTGTCTGGAACCCCAAAAATTATATAAGCCACAAAAAGACAAATTTGATAGTCATTTGCATCATACAAGGTTGCTAGAATTGCAGAGTAGGAAGAGCTATAGGAGTCATTTAGCAAAATTAGGCATGTCATCATTTTCCCCCAATTTTTAATATGTTTTGAGTTTTATTTTATGTTTCCTTAGGTAAAAATATGGTTTTTAATGCACATTTTTAATTTAGATTGTTTTAAATAGTTCAATTGTTTTAAGTATTATATGTTATGTTTTAAGTATTGTAATATTAGATAAAGTTTTGAAAAAGTATTGAAATGTAGTAAAATTTAAACATTATTAGTGAAATTAGTTTAATTGTAAAACATTATTTATAGAAAATAGTCAAAAATTATATAGAGAACTTTAGTTCAAATTTATAAAATATTAGAATAGTTAGAAACTTTAGTAAACAATTGAAAAATATTATTAAATATAGATAATTAGTTAGATATAATATTAAAGAATTTAAATATTTTTATTGATTTATTATTAGAAATCATTAGAAATTGTTCTAAAGGTAAAAGTTTAGAAAGTACTATAAACTAGTAACTAAAACCATTAGATTGAACTAAATCAAACTCTACCTCTTATCGTGAACAAAAATAAATTCTAATTGAAACCTTAACATTGAACCTTATAAATTATTGGTAGGTGTGGAATCTAACATTGAATGTAATTAAACCACAACATTAAAACTAACCAAACTAAAACTAAAACTCTCACATTGAACCAAATTAGACTCTAACTCCTATATTGAACCTTAAATTCAAATATGTTGACCTAAACCCTAAATGTTAAACCCTCTCTCTCTAGATCTCAAACTTGTAACCTTCTATCTCTCTATGTCCTAAACCCCATCTCTCTAAACCTTAAACCCCTCTCTAACCCCATAATCCCTAAACTTCTCTCTCTCTCTAGAACTTACATAACCTCATCTCTCCCAACTCTAACCTCACCTCTCTCTTTCTAGATCTTAGACTTTTAACCCTTTGTCTCTCTCTAACTCCTAGAACCCATCTCTCTAAACCCTAAAAAACTCTATAACTCATAAAGCCCATCTCTTTAAACCCTAAACTGCTCTCTAACACCTAAACCCTATCTATTTAAACCCTAAACCACTCTCTAAGTCCTAAACCCCATCTCTCTAAACCCTAAACTACTCTCTAACCCCATAATCCCTAAACTTCTCTCTCTAGAACTTACATAACTTATGTCTCCCAACCCTAACCTCATCTCACTCTTTCTAGATCTCAAAATTTTAACCCTTTGTCTCTCTCTAACTCTTAGACTCCATCTCTCTAAACCCTAAACCACTCTATAACTCACAAACCCCATCTCTCTAAACCCTAAACCACACTCTCTAACACCATAATCCCTAAATCTCTCTCTCTCTCTCTCTCTCATAAATTCATCTCTCCCAACCCTAACCTCATCTCTCTTTCTAGATCTCAAATTTTTAACCCTTTATCTCAATCTAACTCCTAGACCCCATCACTCTAAACCCTAAACCACTCTATAACTCTTAAACCACATCTCTCTAAACCTTAAATGTCTCTTTAACCCCATAATCCCTAACTTAACTTCATATCTCCCATCTCATCTCTCTCTCTCTCTCTCTCTCTCTCTCTCTCTCTCTCTGTGTGTGTGTGTGTGTGTGTGTGTGTGTGTGTTACATAACTTCATCTCTCCAATACATAACATCATCTCTCCCAAACCTAACCTCCTCTCTCTCTCTCTCTCTCTCTCTCTCTCTCTCTCTCTCTCTCTCTCTCTCTCTCTCTCTCAACTCCTAAACTCCATCACTCCAAACCCTAAACCAATTTGTAACTCTTAAGTTACCCCATCTCTTTGAACCATAAACCTCTCTCTAAGTCCTAAACCTCATCTCATTAAACCCCAAACCACTCTCTAATTCCTAATCCCCATCTCTCTAAACCCTAAACCACTTTCTAACCCCATAATCCCTAAACTTCTCTCTCACTCTAGAACTTACCAAACTTATCTCTCCCAACCCTAACCTTATCTCTCTCTTTCTATATATCAAACTTTTAACCCTTTGTCTCTCTCTAACTCCTAGACCCCATCTCTATAAACCCTAAACTACTCTATAACTTGTAAACCCCATTTCTCTAAACCCTAAACCTCTTTCTAACTCCTAAACCCCATCTCTTTAAACCCAAAATTGCTTTATAAGTCCTAAACACATATGTGTAAACCCACTTTGGTTTGCTACATCCTTTTTTTGGCATAATGTCAAATTGAATCTTTGTGGCTAAAACCAAATGGCTATAATGCAAAACTTTTTGGCTAGGCATGTATTCAATAAATTACAATTATGGCCAATATTCATTTGCTAATAATAGGTGCCTACAAAATAAGATTTGTACTTCATTGATTATTCTTAATAGGATAGAAAATGAATAATTATCTACAATTAATCTCTCACTCTCTAATTAGTTGTATGTATTTCATAAGAGGATAATCTATACCTTCTATAACAACTGAACTAGTTGGATATGACTAGTTATCATCATATATACTTGGTTTAATCAACTTGATTTTCTCTTTTGTGCATCTAGTAAATAATAATCTACACATTACACATTTTGAGGATCTACATACACAACAAAGATGCCACCTAGAAATGTACAAAAATAATAGAATTTTTAAATAAATAAATATGAAGACAAATAAATATAAAAATGAAGCATGATTGTAGAAACTCACTTGGAACAACTAAATTAGAAACACATTCATAATTAGCTGAATACATAGGATTATGAATGTCTATGACATTGTCATCTTCTTCAAAATGGGTACTTTTAATTATGTTTATCCATGTCCATTCAAAGACATGGCCATTCACAATATTCTCACATTGACCCATTGCATTATTTTGAATGCAGATATCACAAAAACATGATTTTTCTCTTACTTGAATTATTGGAGGTTTTTGTTTTCTAATAGTCAGTAGTTGATGCAATCTACTAATTCCAACAATGGGTTGACAATTGTAAGGATTTGATCAATCAATATTGGTAACATGTTAAATTTACAAGTATCTATGTCAATAATCAAAGTATTAAAGTAATCATGTCAAAGAAAAATGGAAAGTTTATGTCAAAGAAAAGTGGAAATCTTATCTTTCACTTCCCAAAAAAAGCATTTATTATATGTTGTATCATGAGGAAAAAAATGAGATTTGCACCATTAAAAAACTTGATTTTTTTTGTTTATCTTTGCACCTATATAGGAAAGAAAATTGTATCATTTTTAACAAAATATAAAAGAATTATCTAGTAGATGGTCATATATGTCAAATTTGATTAGTACATAACAATATTATACTTGAAATTTCATATTTCCAAAGTGCATGCTTTACACATGCTCCTACTCCATCAGGCTCTCCTTTTCCATGACCACTTTCAAAGAATTTCCAAAGAAAATTAACATTTCATCTTGCATGTTGTGTTGAAAGCCAATTCAACACTTTTACAGACTTAAATTGTCCTATGGAAAATAAATTAAAATAAATTAATGAGTAATCAAAACCATATATAGTTAATTGTTCAGTTAGTTAAATATGTGCATGAAATTTTAAATTTTAACTTTCAAATACATGTACTAGCACAACTATCAAAACAAATCCATTGTTCTAAATCATTTATCCCAAAATTCATGAGATCATCAAAGAACATTCCAAAACAATGAGCTATATTACTCCTATTGTAAACCCTATCATCACTAAGATAAATATAGACCTCCTTGATGATAATGCACTCATCTGGATCAATACTTTCTACCCCATCCACCTCAAATTTTTCATGTCTATAGGAAAAAATTACAATTTAATCTAAGTGATAATATTTAGCTTGAATTTCAGATCGAGGGAAAAAGGTATAATTCTCAAAGAAGTCTACAATTGACAGAATACATCCTAGTGGAAAACAATTTTTTGAATCTTGAAACTGTTTCACTTCCCATCTTACACCATGATAATGCTAGATGTGTGGATAAATCATAGTTGTAAATTTATCCATAAACTCACCATATGGAAAATTTCTCTTCTTCAAAACTATTTTTTTAAAATTATTCTTTATTCTTTGTTTGATATATCTCATAGACAAATCTTTTTCGCATAGCTAGTGTTGAAACATCAATATTGTTCATTTCATATGAGAATTTTTGCAAATTTCCACAATTTGTACATGCAATGTTTTATGCATTGTACATTGAACTCATATAAATCTTTAGCATTATCACATAACAAATACTTGACAAATTGTGTTGTGCTTCTAGGAATTATCAAATCTGGCTTAAGTGTGGCCATAGCTTTTCTAAAAGATTGTAAATAAAGATGAAACTCAACATGATTTCAGCAACAAGTTTCATTTACCTTATTTATGCATAGACAACATGAGCACAAACTCTCAAAAATTCTTTGAAAAAATTTCACATTTTCAAATTCTTTTTTAAAAGCTTCAAATAATTCACCTCGTGTTGTGTCTACAAAGTGTTTTGGATGTGCTATTTTCCTACCTGTCTCTTTATCTTTGATCTATATAGTGTCTCTTCTATTGGAGGAAACATGTGACTAGCTAGTCCAATATTCAACAACCTATCTTCTAACATCTTTAGAAATTCTTTCCTTTTGATGAAGTCGACAAATATTAACCTAGTTCTTTTCAATGTTCTCATCAAGAAAATTTCTCATTTTTATGTATCTTTGAACAATTCTTCTAGATAGATTGAGCATTTCATAAATTGCTCGAATTTTTTTTTCTATGAAAAGTCCTTTCTTGTAATCATAGTCATCAATTCTCTCTATGCAACACTTAAATCAACTGCTTGACTTTTGTTATCAATAGCATTTAATGCATCTATCAAATTCTAAACTATTGTTTCCTTGACATTATCTTTTGAGCTTTACTTATTGTTCACACCTAACAACTCTAGAACATGACTCATTTCTCTTTTCCTAAATAATCACACGAATAATTGTACTTTACCAATTAGATATTTATTTTCAAAAAAATTCCTGCCACATATTTTTTAGATGTAGGTTAATTGTACTTTTAGGCATCATGTGTTTAGATGATTCAATTTCTCTAAGAAGAAAGTCTTTGTCAATCTCTAGCAAAGTTTCCAACCATAAACCATATTTTCCAAATGTCCTATTACATTCTAGAACTTCAATAGGATTTTCTAAAACTTCAATCAATGGATCTTCAATTAGAGGCTCTATACTACATTTTGTCCATCCTTTCTTCTAGTCATCTTTGACTCAATCATACCTTTTTGTTCTTTTTGCTTTACTCCCCATTGTATAAAAGCCTGAATAGAGAGCTTGAAATCACCTGCATACAAAAGAATTTAAATTTTGATTTTCATAAATAATAGTAGTTCATAGATAAATTAGAACAAAACTTTCAACTTTAGAAACTTATTATATTTGACTGTCTCTAAGACTACAAAATCTTAAGATAAGTAGTTGCATTAAAGCATTGCTAACTTTAGATTAAACAAATTATTAAATATATTAAATAAATTAAATAATTTAACTATTTAATAATTTTAATAGTTTTCATAATGTTTTAAACACCTAAATTCATTATAATAATTGATTTAAATCAAATTAATTAATAAATTTAAAATAAACAATAAATTTAATTAATTGATTTCAATCTAAAAATAACTTAAAAAATCTAATTTCCAAATATCTCTTCAATAAAATTTATTTAATTCAATAAAATTTCATGTAAACTTAACTTTTTTAATACTAGAAATGAAAATATGAATTAAATATAACCATTTAAAAAAAAAAACTTTACCTTCAAAATAAAAAACTATTTTATTGAATTAAATATAACTTTAAAAAAAAAAAAAAAACTTTACCTTTAAAATAAAAACCCTATTTTATTGAATTAAATATAATAATTTAAAAATAAAAATTTCCCTTTAAAATAAAAAACTTATTTTATTAAATTAAATATAACAATTTAAAAGATAAAAATTTACCTTTAAAATAAATAACGTATTTTATTATTTAAAGCAAATAAAATTTTTAAGCTCATGCATGTGACCTTGTGCGGATGACTTTTTGGTCATACTAATCTAGTCAGATTTAGTCAAATTGGATCTAACCAAAACCATCTATCTGTCATTTGATGTGGCACTTTCTTTCATGTTTTTTGCAATTTTGAAGAACTTAACACTTTAGAGGCTAATTTTATCATCAAAATTAGGGTTTCCAAAAAAAAGAATAGGCCCTCCAATCAATAAAAGGCCAATTGTAGTGTACATTCATGGAAGTATTCACCTCCAAGGATCTTAATAAGTTGGATGACTGGATAGAGAAATTATATGTCAGCAATAAAGTCATGGAGGGTCTACATGTAAATATTCAGAAAATAAGAGACCAAACTCCAAAGAAAATTTTGGAAGTGGAAAGGTTTTACAATGTTGCTTTCCTTGAGATTTTTGAAGATAAGTCAAAGGCTAAGATCAATACAGTGCAATCAGTAGTCCAAAAATTCCAAGGAGCCTTCAAAAATGGTTCATCAGTTGAAGATATTAGGAAAGAATTCAAGACTCAAGAGGCATTGTTGGAGCTAGACACTAAACTTGAGGATTTTGCAGCAACCTAAATTGAAGTTAGCAATTATCAGCAATTAGTATAGGATAAATGTGGAATAGTGGATTTTCCAAAAGCTACCCAAGTGATGGAGATGATAGAGAAAACATCTAGACAATATTTTAGTATAAAGAGGAAGAAAATCTAGATGATAGAAATTTAGTTTTGACACTTGGGACACTTTTGCATTTTTGAAACTTGTCATCAAGATGTGCAGATGCACAGGTGTATGGGTGCACTTCTCATAGAGGTGCACTGAAAATTTTGGAAAAGAGGAAGTGCATTGATAGTTACCTACTAGTTCTTAATTTAGAGCCTTCCATGCATGAGAAACACATTTTGATAGTAGTTCAGCTCCCATAAATGCCTAGAGAAGGTTGAGCTTCCATTTTTAGAGATCCCAGAGACTTCTAGTTCATCTTGCAGCTTCCCTCTTCTTATCTTCTTCTTATTATTTTTTTTTGAGTCATGTAAAGGTTCATGCACTAAATAATTGATATAAAAAAGGGTGGAGACCTACTTAGAACCATTTAGATAGTCAGTTTGTATATAATTAGATTTGTTTTATTAGTTTTTAGCATGAGTTGTATTTGACAAACTCTCTCTCTCTCCTAACACAAAAGGAGGAGATTATTTATTATAAATACATGGATGTAATATTTACTCTAGGTCATTATTTTGATGCAATAATGCATTCTAGTGGTGCTCTCTTTTTAAGTGTAGTTATTCTTGCAAGAGTGTGTCATTTTTTTGAATGCATGTTCATGAATAATAATGGAGCCAATGGTTTTATTGTGTTGTTATGATTCTATGATCTTTTAGTTCTAGTTTTTGCCTTGTGCTAATGAATTTCTATAATGTGTTGAGTTGGAGAAAAGATTACATATTTTTCCTGCATAGCTTCTTGTCTCACATTAGCACACTTTATGTGGCCTTGTGATTCAATGAGAAGTGAAACTCTTTCAATTATTATTGAGTTATCATTGATAATTACATCAATGGAATTATGGAAGAGCTACTCCTATTTTCATTGGTTTTCTGCCTAATCTTTTTGATGATATATTCATAGGCATGTTGTTACCATGGTTAATGTCTGTTAGGAATCTCACTTTTAAGTTATTTGTTTTAATTTTTTGTTACCTTATCTTTTTTTATTTTTTTTGCTAACACTTGGCTAAAATAGGAATTTATATAGTTGCATCAATAAATTGCATTCATCATAAAATAGAAAATACCAAAAATATCTCTTTTGTGGTTACTTTACAAAATAGTGGATCATACATCTTATCCAAAATTAGTCAAACCAATAAAGGCCTCCTCATGAAAATACACATTTATCTTCAATTGATGGGATTCCACTAGGTTGCAAGATCACTTGGAACCTTGGAGTTATTTTTAAGAGAGGAGTTTGAAAGGATTCGTGTCATTAAGCATCTTGCAAAATGATAGCTCAATATTGTCAAGTTCTAGAATTACAAAATATTTGTAAACCTTTTGAGCTGCATTGTGATGCATCTAGAAAAGGTGTTTGAGTGGTGATTATGTAGCACAATAACCTAATTTCTTATGATAGTAGGAAGCTCAGGGGGGCTGAGAGGAGCTTTAACATTTATGATAAGGAAATGTTTTGCATAATGCATTTTTTGACCAAATTAAGATAGTATTTAGTGGGTAGAAAATCCATCATAAAAATTGACCACAATAGCCTAAAATATTTCCTAGGGCATCAAGATCTTTATGTTAGGAAACATAAATGGGTAAGTAAATTAAAGGAATGTGAATTTGATATTACCTATTTCAAGGGGACACAAAATGTAGTAGTGAATTCCCTATCATGAAGAACCCACTTGAGCTTCATGACAAATATATTAGAGGATTGGAGAAATTTGATCCTTTCAGAGTATGCAAAGGATAAATAGGCATCAAGATTTCTAGTTGGATCAATCCAGAAGAATGATTTCACTCTTATGAATGACCTCATCATTTATAAAGGGTACATTTATTTGGTGTAAGGGCTCAAGGTGAGGAGGATGGTGTTGAGAGTTTATCATGACTCACCTATGGTAGGACATCTAGGTTATTACAAAACCTACTACAAAACTTATGAGTATTTTTCATGGAAAGGGCTCAAAGTTGAGGCGTTGTAGTATGTTAGAGAGTACCCTACTTACCTTTCTGAATAAATAGAATCACTCTTACTAGCCAACCTACTTCAGCCACTTCTGATTCTTGACAAGTAGTAGGAGTGTTTTTCCATAGACTTCATTATAGGACTTTTGAGATTCTATGAAAGGGATTGTATATATGTTGTTGTTATATAGCTTAAAAAGTTTTCCCACTTCTTCCAAATCATTTCCACATACACTTCTATGCAGGTGAAAAATTTATTCTTCAAAGAGGTATTATATGGATATGAGGTACCTACTTTTGTGTATTTTTTTCTATCAGATAGTAGAGTGCCCAATGTAAGAAACTTATTATAGGAGAGCCAATACATTATAAAGGATCTTAAGGAGAATATCACTTAGGCATAGAATTAGTAGAAGTAGCATGCTAATTAGAAGAAGACTAAGTAGAATTTTGAGGTAGGTGTGACATAGTGCAAGTCAAAAAAATCCCCAAAGGAGATGTCCTAGTCCCCAACAAATAACCACATAATGGAAATACAACCACAATGCAAGATATAATACAAATTCATAAAACTCTATTTATAAAATAACTATAAGGTCTTTTGGGTTTTTTCCAAATATAGTAGCAATTTCAAAAATGGTCCTACAATATCCCTCAAGATCCAATCCAAACCTAGCTAGTCCAAATCCACACTTTGGTAGAAACTTCCAAGGAAGACTTCACTCACTCACATTCGATGCTCTATCCACACACTTAGGAAGACTTCACTCACTTAGCTACTCTGTCTTCTCCATGCTTGTTCCCACACTCAATAATGAGTCAAGGCTCTAGAAGACACCCTACTTATACCCAACTAAGCCACAAGTTGGCCTAGAAAGATTACAAATTTAAAAAAAAAACTTACATTAAATGCACATTTAAGCCACAAGTCAACTTACAATATAAAATAAATACATCCAAATTAAAATCATAGGTTGGCTTACACTAGAAACCAAACATAGATAACTTAGGCAAAGCTAGAACCAAGACATGACCAAGTATTAGGAAACCACTTCCAAATATCAATATCTCCACCAAGGATAATTGAGCCCCTTCATTGACTAAGCTACTTAGTTAGTATAGAAACTAAACCATGCAATATAACCCAAGCTTCCTAGTGTATGTCAAGTTCTACTCCTTTGTTGATTGAGTCCCTTCATTGATTGAGCTACTTGATCAATACTACAACCAAGCATCACCAATTTTCCAATGCATATTGAGCACCTTTGATAGCCAAGCACATCTAGGATCATCGAGAACCTCTTCTTTGATTGAGTGGCACTCCAAGTACTCTGCAAACCAACTACTAATCATTCCTCCAAGACCTCAAAAGTAGTCATCGAGAACCTATGATGCTTCTACATCAAACTCCTCATGTAAATAGGAAAGTGTTGAGATAATGGGCGTTGCACACATTGCATATTACTTTTATATTGTATTATTTTATTTTATTATGTAATGTTGCACCTAGATGGATGTGCAACATGTAATAATTCACATGGGATATACTTAATGAGTTGTATTATACCATTGTGATAATATTTGATATAATTATTTAATATTGGGAAAAAGAATTAAATATCCATTATTAAATATGGGGTCAATGAGTTAGGTAGCACATGGTTTTAGTACATGGTTTATGTAATATCACTTGGTAGTTTTGTGGGACTTGCTACTATATGAGAAGCCACAAGGCTAATTGTATCTAAATAAGAAAAGAAAAAGAAAAAGAGAAAAAGGTTAAAAAAGAAAAGAGTTGAGCAAGACTAGGCTTGACAAGTTAGCCAAGGTAGCATTTGTGAAGGTTGGAAACATGGCATGCAATGTGTGGATTCATGCTTATTCATGTGGATTTCTTGGTTGTAGCTATGGTATTGAAGGCTTCCGTGGTTGTGGTTATGGCTTTGAAGGCTTCCATGGTTGTACTGAAATAATGTTTTTTGCTAAATAATACATGGCGATGGATGCTTTTGGAGGTTGGGTTTTTCCCTCAATGAGGGTTTCCCAAGGTATATCTTGTGTCACAAATTTTGTGGGTATGTTGTCTATTATCTTGCATGTGGATTTCAATTACATATTTATTTCAAATCTATTATGGGTTATGTGGAAACTATTATATTTTTTGTTGCAAGTTTCCTTCTAGAAAGTGTGTCCCACACTTTGATGCTCATAGAAAGAGTCAATCCAATCTTCATCTTCACCAAAGGCTTCCACTCTATCAAGGTCAATAAAATTAATCTATAAATCACCCACATCTATGCTATTCTATCAAACACCAGAATTATCTGAATCTCAACAACCCAATCAACATGCTCACTCCCAAGAACAAACTAAACATAATACTTCACATGTAAAGCCTCTTCCATGTCAACCATTAGAAAATCAATAATATGCAAATTCATAGTACCATGTAGATCCAAAATTAAATCCACATCAAAAACATCAACAACAAATGCCAAACTCCTAAGACCAACAATCTCATTTCTCACAATGAGATGCTCTGCAACATGTAAATCATCACCCACAACAACTTGATCATCTTTGACCAAGTGCTCTAAAAATTCCATGTCAAATCCATCTAAATGACCATGAAAACAAATCTAAATCCCAATATCAACAATGTTATGAATATCATCAGAAACAACCTCATGTTTCTCTAAAGGTTCCACATCAGACTCCTCAAGCTGATCAATAAAACCAACTTTCACCTTGACATTTCTATGCCCTTTTCTCTCTCAATAAAGTTATCTAACTAGCCAAAAACCTCTCTTCTAGATTGATAGACTTCAACTCTAGTAGCATAAAAAATCCTTCTTTTATTTCTCAACTCCTTTAGAAGAAAAAGCACCAACAAAAATGTCCATCTAATCAATTATCTCATTAGTCCTCATCTCCACTATATTACTGATATTCACAATCAACCCAGGGTCCAATCTTCTCATAAGCATCTTCCAAGATCTTTGCAAGCCTTCTACAAAAAAAATCCTTCCCACACTCCTTGTGACAAACTCCAATTGTCTACAAGTCATATCGCAACCTGCCACCTCACATGATAAACCAAGAAAAAATCACAGGTCAAGGAACATAGATCAGCAATACACATCACACAAAGCCTATGTGATAATGCCTCAACAAAATCAACCTTTCATCTTTGCATCCATCGATCCATCTATAAGTCCTCTACAATTGTAATTATAAACCACAATTTTCCACCTCACAACCAATATATCTAGGACACAAGATAAAATAATCCACAACAAGAACACGATCTTCTCAGATCAACTTCTCCCAACCCAAAGTCCTAGTGTAAACTACCTCAGCTTCAACAATCTATCAACATGCTCAGGAACAACTATACTCTTATACCATCTAATGTAGTGTAATGTAGGAGAATTCACAAAGGAGATATCCTAGCTCCCATCAAATAACCACACAATGGAAATACAACAAGAATGAAAGATCTTATAGTAATTTACAACACCTTATTCATAAAATAACTATTTACATACAATGTTCCTAACTATAAGGCTTTTCAAATTTTGGCCAAATAGAATATCAATTAGAAAAATAGTTCTACAAGATCCCTCAAGATCCAACCCAAATCCTAGCTATTCCAAATCTACACTCTAGTAGAAACCTCCAAGGAAGATCTAAATTTGTGCTTGTGAGCCCACCAAGCAATCTCCTTGTTTTCCAAGCCTTGACTACTAGCCTTTCTCAAAATTTACCCAAAATCTAGGTGTAAATTACCTCACATTTGGTGCTTAGTCCACACACTTAGGGAAACTTTTCTCAATCAACTACTCCATATTCTCCATGCTAGATCCCACACTCAATAGTGACTCAAGGCTCCATAAGACCCCTTACATATACTCAACTAAGCTACAATTTGGCCTAAAAATATTACAAATTAAATAACCCTTGTATTAAATACACATTTAAGCCACAAGTAATCTTACACTAAAAATTAAATAAATCCAAATTAAATGCCAAGCTTTGCTCACACTATGAACCAAACACAAGCAACTCTAAGAAAGCTAGAACCAAGACATGACCGAGTATCAAAAAACTATTTTCGTGTATCAAAAACTTCAACTATCATAATTGAAAACCTTCATTGACCAAGCTACTCAGTTAAAACATTAGCCAAACCATGTAGTATGTGAGGCCTCGCTCTGACCCATCATAGCTTAGCTGATACATTATTATTTTGATACTCATGACTTGATATATCAGGACACTATTTGATGCACTGAACATTATCATGCTATTTTATGATGTGTGATGCTTTACTTTCAGATATTTGATTTTTTCATTTAAAGCTTTATGAATGTGTATAATGATGAAGTAAATGAATGCAGAACTAACACTTTGATTATACAATTTCAATGATTGAAAATATGAGTAGAATGAGATGAACAATTGATTATTAGAAAAATGGATGTTTTTAATTTACATGATTTTCCTAATACATAATTTACATATTTTCATGTCATTTCTTGAGCTACTGATGTGTGCAATGAGTGTGTGGGATAGTGAGCCAGGAAATCTAATGGAAAGATAGAACTAAACCCCTTGCTAATTTGTGCTATTTTGCATTGTCTAATTGTTATTGGGTCTTACTATTCTCCTAGCTTTTGATTCGTTCCTATTAATTCTTTAAGGCTTAAAAATATTAAATTTAAGTACCCTAAGGGTAAGGGTATGGGTTGGGAGTACTTTCCACCCCTTAGCCTCTTGGGTTGACTTTTAGGGTCACTCAAAAACCCTACTTTTGGTTGATTGTGAAAATTGATTTGTCTCCTTCATGAGTTGGTGACTCAAACTCCACCTTGGGGTTACCTAAAGTCTAGTTGAGTTAGGATCATATTTAGATGCATTTTGGAGAAGTCTTGGGGTTGTTACCCAATCTCTAGTTTTAGAGAGAAGTTTTGAAGATTGAAGAAAAGGAAGGAAAAAGCTATTCTCAATTTGTCATTTTACCATAACTTTTTGTGAAGGTAGGGTTCTTCACTCTTTTGATCATGTTCTTCATATTGTTCATGCTTTGATTCATACATAAGGCATTGTGTTATTCTTTGTATTGCTTTTATGTGTGTTGAGGTTGTTCGAGAGGGATCTTAACTAGTTCTTAGATGTCATCCTTATGCTTTGCTTTGAAATTTTGAGGGGATTTCATGGGGATTGTTTTGGCATTACTCACCCTTGGATAGGGAAGAAGTGGCCATGTACAGGGGAAGGGCCTTAGTTGGACCTCAATAGTGTAGTCTCCTCTCATGGTGAGAAGAGGGAAAGAGGGTAGGGTGTTATGAGCCCCTACTTGTCATCACATACCATGTTTGAAAATTTGAATTCTTGGAGAAGGGAAGGAATGAAGATCCTTTTTGTATTGGCCTTGAAAGGGCATTTGTAGAAGAACAAAAGTTCTTGAGTTTTAGCCCTGAAAGGGCTATGTTATGGTATGGTGATCGACATCTCCTATTGGGAAAATCCACCTCCCCCCTAGTCTGGTTCAATAGAAAACCTATTGTGCAAAATTGGGATGGGGATGCATGCTTGATTTGTTCCTCATATTATGTTGTTTTACCTCTGAGCTAGTTCTCCTCTTCTCCATGATTCCTTTGATGCATTGAAGATATTTGAAAGGATCCCTTGTGAAGGACCTAGAAGATAATTCATTTGAATTGTAACATTATGTTTAAATATATATATTTAAATCATGATGTATTGGCATGGATGTCAGGTTTTCTTACTCGTTCTTTTCTGATAAAGCCTTCAACTAGGTTGATTAATAGAAGAGAAAAGATTGAGAAACCCTCTTGCATTATATCTTATCTTATTTCAATTTAGGTATATATGTGTGAAAAAATAGATTAAATGGTGATGATCAATTATGAAAATTTCAAGTTCAATTATGTTAAGGAAGAAAGTATGTTATGTTGAAAATTTGATTCATATTGTGATTATTGGAAACAAACAAATCTTACATTGTTGATAAACTAAATTATTCAATCCCCCTTGTTAAACTAAGTAATTCATAAAATTAAATTTGGAAAGAAAATATGCACCCTTTGTTAAAAATATGGTTTAAAAAAAAAGGGAGACACTTAAAAAGATAATGGCTTGCAAAAAAATGTACACCCCCAAGAGCAAATTGCTCTTTGGAATTTGTATGGGAATACAAATTTAAATCCCATAAGATGACAGAGAATATTCCATTATGATTCTCCTTAAAAATCATTTGTTAAATCAAATAAACAATAGAAATTAAATAAATAAAATATATTTTCCAACATATATTCCTAACTATGCTAGTCTCAACAATAAAACTTTTGCAATAACTACCCTAAATCCTATCTAAAACACTCTACTCACATCATGCTTTTACCTAGGCGTCAGTTGAAGTAAATGGGAGTTGGAAAAATAATCATAATAATAATAAAATAAAAAAAGGTCAAATGCTTTTATTGCAAAGTTAAACCTTTCCATCATTCCTTTGATTTGACAGGGGATCTAATCTAATCATCCCCCACTCCCATGTGAATTTTCTGCCAACAAATAACTTGCTTGGGCTTGAGACCACATGCCATGTCAGTGGCATGATGTGCAATTAAATTTGGTAGGTCAAATCTTTATTGGATGCAGATTTGTTTACACTGTATCCCTCTTCTTTTACTTTTGTTTTAGTTTATATTTTCCATACCATAGCATACATCCTTTGGCAGATATTTTTGGGGCTGTTTTTTTAAAAGGTTTTAGTTTTATTTTTAAATTGTAAAGTTTAATAATTTATAAACTAGAAATTTGTTTTTTTTTTTAAATTTTAGTTTTAATTAAATTTAGTTGTAGTTTAGTGTTAATTTTATTAAAGTAGTAATTAATATACGTATTATTAGAAATTATATTAATATTATAATTTATTATAGCTTTAGTTAATGTAGTTAGTATTCATTTTGTATATAACTATGATTTTAGTATTTTTTTCTAGTAAAAGAAAAAAAACTAAATAATGCTAAATGTTAGTGGTTAGAACGTGTAAGTTTTTTTCTAAATTTGTTGAGTTTGACAATGGTAAATATATTCAATGCTAAGGTAGGAAGTTTTAATTATTATTTTTTGTGTTGTATTAAATTCGTAATAGTTAGTTTAATTAAAAGATGATAGTGGTCTAGTAAGGTGTATTTTAGTAGTATAGTTAGTTATTTTGTTTAAATTTAATATTTAATTTGTAAGAATTGGAATTAAATAATTACTAAAGTAATTTAAATGTGTTGATAATTAGTAATTTTCTTAATTAATATTTTAATGATTAAGCTAATTATAATTTAAAATTAACTCTACTTGTAATTCATTTTTCTAGTAGGTTTAGTGTAATTGTTGTTGTACGTATGGGTTTTTTTTTAAAGTAAATAAAAATAATATATTGTTTTATATTAATTCAATTTAATTAAAATATATAATATTTTTATTATCATGAAAGATTTTTAAATTTTGGATTAGTAATGTTTGTTCTAAACAAAAGAAAAAAAATTGCTTGTGTTTTGCCCTATATTTTTGGGCATGACATTTGGTATCAAAGCCTAGTTTCAATACTAGGAACCTTAAATCACTATGCTTCTGAACTTAACTAAAACTTTAAATTGTGTAGGATGCCTCCTATTACATGAAGCAACCATCGAGGGAGGGATCATAGGGTGAGAGGTGGTAGAGCGAGACAGGAGGATAGACCACCACCTCCACCACTACCACCACCACCTCCATCGTCGAACCCAAATCAAGATATTTTGGATGCCCTCTAGACATTGATTTGCACAGTCTAGCAAAGGATAGGACCTATAGTATAGCCAAGGTAGAAAATTTCTGAAAGGGAAGCATACGATCCTGGAGGAGGGGGGTTAGAGGTAGAGAGAGGAGTAGGAGTCACCCACCGAGGCAGTTGGAGGGGCAAGGCAAGCATGAGGGTGAGTTGATTTGTCAAAGAGGACCACCACTCGATAGACCTCCTAGACATATAGGAGATTATATCATAGAGTTTATATGACTTAGACCACCACTCTTTATTAGCTCCATGGAAGGGATAGTAGCAGAGGCCTGGTTATAGAGTCTTCAGTAGTGCTTTGGATTACGTCCTTATGGGAGTATTCTGAAGGCACATCTTGCAGTTCATCAGCTCAGAGGAGATGCCTCCAATTGGTGGCATCAGGAGGAGACTATAGGAGGAGTGAGCATGGATACCCTCACATGGGAGTCACTCTTAGAGAGATTTAGAGAGAGGTACCTGTCTGAGCACTTCAGGCAAAAGTAGATTGAGGAGTTCCATTCTCTATATTAGAGGGGTCTCACGGTAGCTCAATATGAGAGCATATTTCTCAAGTTCCTTCCATATGTCGAGTACATGAAGAACAAGAAATAATGAGTGCATCGATTCATCATGGGCCTAAATTTCTCACTCTAGGGTCCAATCTATTTGGCTTTCCCTACTACTTTTAGACAGGTAGTTGAGGTAGCACTAGTTGCAGATGATACCCGAGGTAGACAGGAGTCTCGAGATCAGTCTCAGAACTAAAACTCTACCCAGAAAAAACCCCCTTGGAAGGGGAATCAAAACTACACAACAACGTCCTCTAAGGGCCAATAGTCTCAGCAACAAAAACCCTAGTAACAACAGTAGTAGAAACCCTCACACAATTATCAGGGCTCCAAGCCCAACCAGTGGCATTCATAGAGTCCCAAGTAGGATTAGAAAGTACATGCCCCATAGTCATAGTCAATGAAGACTCAACAGTCTTCTAAGGGTGGTTTCAGTGGATCTAGCAGGTCAAGAGGCCCATAGTAGTCTAGATCATAGGGTGCATGATCTCACACACAAGGACCATGCTACACTTGTGATAGCATGGGTCATATAACTAGAGAGTGTCCACGAGGACAGTCATCCGGTGGTCAGAGAGGGGTATTTTTAGAGTCAACAATTGGTGACGTGGGTAGATCCCATTGAGTTTTTGCAGTGGTTAACAACTGCTAGGCTGAGCATTAGGCTACAGTTATCAATGCTACAGGTATTATATAGGGTAACATGGTTACTATTTTATCTAACTACGGAGCTACTAATTCATTTATATCTCCTTATGTTGTGGAGCGTTGTGGGCTAGTGGTAGTTAGGCAAGATGTCAGTTGGGAGGTAGAGTTAGCCTTAGGAGCCAAAGTGTTAGTTAATTCCATGGTGCATAATTGCTGGATTCAAACTGGAGACATGTCCATGATGTCTGATCTATGCATTTCCCCTCTAGGTTCTTATGATTTTGTTCTTGGCATGGATTGGCTTTATGCCCACAGCGCCAAGATGGATTGTCAACAGAAGATGGTGGAATGTGTGGATGAGGATGGTATCTCTAGAGTGATTCTTGGGGTTAAGAGACCCATATCCCTTCATATGATTTTCTCTATGTAGCTTAGATAGTGCATGTGAAAGGGATGTCAATTGTTTGCTATCACCATTAGTCACAGGGAGGAAAATTTAGAGGGGGAGGCATCCCTCGATGATTTTTCAATATTATAGGAGTTTGCAGATGTCTTACCTTCAGAGCTCCTAGGTAGGCCTCCACCTAGAGAAGTGGATTTTTATATTGATCTTGTGCCAAGAGTAGAGCTAGTATCGAGAGCAACATACAGGATGACTACTCATGAGCTTAGTGAACTGAAGATTCAGTTCGAGGAACTCTTAGTGAAGGGCATATTCAACCTAGTGTGTCACCTTGGAGTGCACCAGTGATCTTTGTTAAGAAGAAAGATGGATCACTAAGGTTGTGTACTAATTATCGACAGTTGAACAAAGTAACCATCAAGAACTGATACCCTCTTCCTAGGATTGATGACCTCTTCGACCAGTTGCAGGATGCTCGAGTATTTTCAAAGATTGATCTTAAGTCATGATATCATTAGTTGAGGATTATGGATACTGATATCCCTAAGACTGCATTTCATACTAGGTATGGTCACTACAAGTTCACTATGGTACCATCTAGTCTCACAAATGCTCCAACTATATTAGTGAGCCTCATGAATGGAGTATTTCATACCTTTTTGGATAAGTTTTTGGTTACTTTCCTTGGTGACATTATGATATATTCTCATGATGAGAAGGATCATGAAGAGCACCTAAGATAGGTATTACAGAAGTTGAGGGAGAATCAGTTGTTTGGTAGCTTGTCGAAGTGTACTTTCTTTAGACTTGAGATACATTAATTGGGTCATGTTATATCAGGTGATGGTGTCTTAGTAGACCCATCAAAGATTAGGGCCATCATGGATTGGCTAGCACCCACCAGTGTCACTGAAGTGAGGAGCTTTATGGGACTAGTAGGTTATTATTGTCACTTCATTGCAAAATTCTCTAGATTGGCACACCCCATCACATCTCTGCAGAAGAAGGGAAAGAGGTATAAGTGGACAGAGAAGTGTGAGAGAGCTTTTCAAGAGCTCAAGAGAGCCCTTATGATTCCACTAATTCTTGTAGTACCAGACCCATCTACGGATTTTGTGGTGTGCATTAATGCATCTTTGGATGGTATAGGGCTAGTTCTTATGCAGGATGGCCAACCTATTTCCTTCAAGTCTAGGAAGTTGAAGACTCATGAACTCAATTACCCTACTCATGACCTAGAGCTTGTAGTAGTGGTTCATGCTTTAGTGAGGTGGTGACACTTCCTTCTAGATCATAAATTTGAGCTTCATTCTAATCACTAGAGCTTGTTGTACATATTCATGTAGCCGAACCTTAATGCTAGGTAGAGAAGGTGGATGGAGTTCCTTTGTGAGTATGATTTTTATGTTCATTACATCAAGGGAAAGGAAAATGTAGTTGTAGATGCCTTAAGTAGAAGGTGCCATGAGCTTTCATCTATGACTACTAGCATTGATTTGAGGGAGCTAATTCTTCAGCACTTGTCAATAGATGAGCTTTATGTAGAGGTTAGTAAGGTGGTGCATACTCAAAGACCTGTGGAAGGGAACTATTCAAAGTATTCTTTGGAGTCCAATGGGCTCTTGCATCATAGAAGACATATGTATGTACCTTCCATTTGGGGTTTGCATGAGCTCATTATACTTGAGGCTCAAAGAGCACCTTATGTGGTGCACCCTGGTGTTAAGAAGTTACATGCAGATTTTAGATAGTTATATCATTGGCCAAGAAAGAGAGTGCAGATTGCTAACATAGTTGCAAGATGCCTCGAGTGTCAGAGGGTGAAGGTAGAGCATCATCATCCTAGTGGGCTTCTTCAGCCTTATATGATTGCAAAGTGGAAGTGGGATGCTATATCTATGGAATTTATTGTTGGTCTTCCCTTGTCATATCATTGCCATGATGCCATTTTGGTGACAGATGACACATTGACCAAGGTTGCCCATTTCTCCCGTGTGCATACTACATACATAGCACAAAACATAGCTCAGGTGTTTTTGTGGGACATTGTCAGACTTCATGGCATTCCCCATAAGATTATCTCTAATAGGGACTCCTTGTTCACTTCATCTTTTTGGAGAGAGTTGCATGCAACATTGGGCACTAGGCTCAATTTTAGTATAGTGTATCATCCTTAGACCGACGGTCAAATCGAGAAAGTGAATTAGGTTTTTGAGGACATGTTACATATCTATGTGATGGATCATCAGGTCAAGTGGGAGGAATACCTACATCTTATCGAGTTTGCCTATAATAATAGGAACCATTCCTCCATAGGTATGCCGCCTTATGAGGCCTTGTATGATAGACCTTGCAGGATGCCCTTGAGTCAGGATAGGATCAAGGATTGAATATCTATTGGACCTCAGTTAGTTAAGGAGATGGAGTAGCAGGTGATCCTGATTAGATAGTGCCTAAGAGAGGCACAAGATTGCCAGAAGAAGTATGCTGATGCAAAGAGGATAGATCAAGAGTATTAGGTTGGAGATAGAGTTTTCTTAAGGATGTGGCCACACAAGAGTTTGATTTGATTCAAAAAGAGCTCTAAGTTGGCACCCCAATTCGTTAGACCATTCGAGATCCTAGAGAGAATATGACTAGTTGCCTACCGTTTAGCCTTGCCACCTAACCTATCACATGTCCATGATGTGTTTCATATTTTAGTACTTAGAGGATACATTTATGATGAGTCTCATATTATAGATTAGGATTTTTTGCAGGTGGAATCGGACTGCCAGTTAGCGCTGGAGCCTATTCGTATTATTGTCTGATGGACCCTAGCACTTTGAGGTAGAGAGCTGGACCAGGTTAGGGTCTAATGAGATTATTATGATGAGGTTACGGCTTCATGGGAAGATGCGACAAAAATGCGATCTCAGTACCCATATCTTTTTTATGAACTCTAAGAGGAACTTCATGCCTAGTGGGGTAGGCTGTGAGGCCTAGCCCTGACCCATCGTAGCTTAGTTGATACTTTATTATTTTGGTACTCATGACTCGATATATCAGGACACTATTTGATGCACTGAACATTATCATGCTACTTTATGATGTGCGATGCTTTACTTTTAGATATTTGATTTTGTCATTTATAGCTTTATGAACATGTATAATGATGAAGTAAATGAATGCAGAACTAACACTTTGATTATACAATTTCAATGATCCAAAATATGAGTAGAATGAGATGAACAATTAATTATTAGAAAAATAGATGTTTTTAATTTACATGATATCCCTAATACATAAATTACATATATGTGTGTCATTTCTTGAGCTACTGATGTGTGCAATGAGTGTGTGGGATAGTTAGCCGAGAAATCTAATGGAAAGATGGAATTGAACCCCTTGCTAATTTGTGTTATTTTACATTGTTCAGTTGTTATCGGGTCTTACTATTCTCCTAGCTTTTGATTAGTTCCTATTAAGTCTTTAAGGCCTAAAATCATTAAATTTGAGTACCCTAGAGGTAAGGGTATGGGTTGGGAGTACTTTCCACCCCCTTAGCCTCTTGCATTGACTTTTAGGGTCACTCAAAACCCTACTTTTGGTTGATTGCAAAAATTGATTTGTCTCCTTCATGAGTTGGTGACTCAAACTCCACCTTGGGGTTACCTAAAGTCTAGTTGAGTTAGGATCATATTTAGATGCATTTTGGAGAAGTCTTGGGGTTGTTACCCAATCTCTAGTATTAGAGAGAAGTTTTGAAGATTGAAGAAAAGGAAGGAAAAAGCTCTTATCAACTTGTCATTTTACCATAAATTTTTGTGAAGGTAGGGTTCTTCACTCTTTTGATCATGTTCTTCATATTGTTCATGCTTTGATTCATGCATAAGGAATTGTGTTGTTCTTTCTATTGCTTCTATGTCTGTTGAGGTTGTTTGGGAGGGATCTTAACTTGTTCTTGGATATCATTCTTATGCTTTGCTTTGAAATTTTGAGGAGATTTCATGGGGATTGTTTTAGCATTACTCACCCTTGGATAGAGAAGAAGTGGCCATGTACAGGGGAAGGGCCTTAGTTGGACCTCAATAGTGTAGAGTCTCCTCTCATGGTGAGAAGAGGGAAAGAGGGTAGGGTGTTTTGGGCCCCTACTTGTCATCACATACCATGTTTGAAAATTTGAATTCTTGGAGAAGGAAAGGAATGAAGATCCTTGTTGTATTGGCCTCAAAAGGGCATTTGTAGAAGAAAAAAAGTTCTTGATTTTTAGCCCCAAAAGGGCTATGTTATGGTATGGTGATTGGCATCTCCTATTGAGAAAATCCACCTCCCCCCTAGTCTGGTTCAATGTTGAACCTATTGTGAAAAATTCGGATGGGGATGCATGCTTGATTTGTTCCTCATATTATACTTTTTTTACCTCTAGGCCAGTTCTCATCTTCTCCATGATAAAAAAATATGTATTTAAATATTGATGTATTGGCAAGGATGTCAAGTTTTCTTACTGGTTCTTTCCCGATGGAGCCTTGAACCAGGTTGATTAATAGAAGAGAAAAGATTGAGAAACCCTCTTGCATTATATCTTATGTTATTTCAATTCATGTATATGTGTGTGGAAAAATAGATTAAATGGTGATGATCAATTATGAAAATTTCAAGTTCAATTATGTTAAGGAAGAAAGTATGTTATGTTGAAAATTTGATTCATATTGTGATTATTAGAAACAAACAAATCTTACATTGTTGATAAACTAAATTATTCAATCCCCTTTGTTAAACTAAGTAATTGGTAAAATCAAATTTGGAAAGAAAACATACACCCTTTGTTAAAAATATAGTTTTAAAAAAAAGGGAGACACTTAAAAAAATAATGGCTTGAAAAAACATGTACACCCCCAGGAGCAAATTGCTCTCTGTAATTTATATGGGAATACAAATTTTAATCCCATAAGATGACAGAGAATATTCCACTATGATTCTCCTTAAAAATCATTTGTTAAATCAAATAAACAATAGAAATTAAATAAATAAATAAATAAAATATATTTTCTAACATATATTCCTAAGTATGCTAGTTTGAATAATAAAATTTTTGCAATAACCACCCTAAATCCTATCTAAAACACTCTACTCACATCATGCTTTTACCTAGGCGTCAGTTGAAGTAAATGGGAGTTGGAGAAATAATAATAATAAAATAACAAAAGGTCAAATGCTTTTATTACAAAGTTAAACCTTGTCATCATTCCTTTGATTTGACAAGGGGTCTAATCTAATCATCCCACACTCCGATGCGAATTTGCTACCAACAAATAACTTGGTTGGGCTTGAGACCACGTGCCATGTCAGTGGCATGATGTGCAATTAAATTTGGTGGGTCAAATTTTTATTGGATGCATATTTGTTTACACTTTATCCCTCTTCTTTTACTTTTTTTTTGGTTTATATTTTCCATACCATAGCGTACATCCTTTGGGAGATATTTTTGAGGCTGTTTGTTTAAAAAGTTTTAGTTTTATTTTGGGGCTGTGTTAGTAGTTTAAAATAATGTTTTAAAGTTTAGTTATTATTCTTTTTGATGTTTGATTTATAAGTTATGTTTAGTCTTAAATTTTATTAAGAATGTTTACATTAATTTAGATTGTAAATAAAGTTTCCTTTTTTTTAATTTAGTAAGTGTTATGACAAGTAATTTTATATTTTCACTTTATATTAGTTAGTGATTATTATAATTGTAAATCTTACTAAATTTGATTAGTTGAAAATTAGTTAGTTATGTTTAAGTAACTTTACTAATTTATATTTAGTGTTATTTTTAAATTGTAAAGTTTAATAATTTCTAAACTAGAAATTTGTTTTTTTTTAAATTTTAGTTTTAGTTAAATTTAGTTTTAGTTTAGTGTTAATTTTATTAAAGCAGTAATTATTAATATACATATTATTATAAATTATTTTAATATTATAACTTATTTTAGCTTTAGTTAATGTAGTTAGTATTCATTTTGTATATAACTATGATTTTAGTATTTTTTTTCTAGTAAAAGAAAAAAAACTAAATAATGCTAAATGCTAGTGGTTAGAACGTG
The DNA here is from genome assembly GCA_028749045.1 of Cupressus sempervirens. Lineage (NCBI taxonomy): Eukaryota > Viridiplantae > Streptophyta > Pinopsida > Cupressales > Cupressaceae > Cupressus > Cupressus sempervirens. The sequence continues at coordinate 633,854,467 of CM053792.1, read as the reverse complement.
TAAGTTTTTTTCTAAATTTTTTGAGTTTGGCAATGGTAAATATATTCAATGTTAAGGCGGGAAGTTTTAATTATTATTTTTGTGTTGTATTAAATTAGTAGTAGTTATTTTAATTAAAAGATGATAGTGGTCTAGTAAGGTGTATTTTAGCAGTATAGTTAGTTATTTTGTTTAAATTTAATATTTAATTTGTGAGAATTGGAATTAAATAATTAATATGATGTGTCATAAGACACCTCAACCCACTTAAAGCCAAAAATCTATGACAAAGAATCCAAATAGAGACATGCGTAAGAGGTAATAATAATTCATATGACACATATGACAGAATATGCCAAAAGTAAGATTCTATGACACACGAGAGTCAAATTTGGAAGAGAATCTATGACACATCATAAGATTCCTCAACCCACTTAAAGCCAGGAATCTATGACGAATAAGCCATAATCAAATATTCTTATCTCTTATGCATGTCCCTATTTGGCTTATTCGTTATAGATTCTTGGCTTTAAGTGGGTTGAGGAATCTTATGACGCGTCATAGATTCTCTTCTAGATTTGACTCTCGTGTGTCATAGAATCTTACTTTTGGCATATTCTGTCATATGCGTCATAGGAATTATTATTACCTCTTACACATGTCCCTATTTGGCTTATTCGTCATAGATTCTTGGCTTTAAGTGGGTTGAGGAATCTTATGACGCGTCATAGATTCTCTTCCACATTTAGCCAAATTTGACTCTCACATGTCATAGAATCTTACATTTGACATATTCTGTCATATGCGTCATAGGAATCTCTTGCCACATCGCATGTCTATGGGTGACAAATCCAATGCTCTCACCCTACATGAAAATTATAAAATGGACACTTTTCCTCTCATTCTGGATCCGAATGCTTAAGTTTTGAAAGTCCTTGAATTCGGATGCTTAAGTTTTGAAAATCCAAATTGTTGAATCTTTGAGTCTCTACTTCTTTGCATGTTGCATTCTCTCTCTCACATATAATTAATATTTTGCTTAATTAATAATTTAATGGTTAACCTAATTATAATTTAAAATTAACTCTACTTGTAATTCATTTTGCTAGTAGGTTTAGTGTAATTGTTGTTGTACGTATGGTTTTTTTTTAAAGTAAATAAAAATAATATATTGTTTTAGATTAATTCAATTTAATTAAAATATATATATTATTATTTTTATCATGAAAGATTTTTAAATTTTGGATTAGTAATGTTTGTTCAAAACAAAAAAAATAAAAATTGTATGTGTTTTGCCCTATATTTTGGGCATGACACAGTATAAGTCATGCTCCCTAGTATATGCCAAGTTCTACTCCTTTGGTGATTGAGTCCCTTCATTGAGTGATCTACTCGGTCAACACTATAACCAAGCATCACCAAGCTCCCAATGCATGTTGAGTTCCTTTGATGACTGAGCATCTCTAGGATCATCAAAGTTGTCTTATTTAACCACATAACACTCTAAGTAATAACCAAAGATACTACTGAGCATTCCTCCAAGAAATCCAAAGTAGTCACTGAGAAAACCCATGATGCTCACGCATCAAGGTGATATGATATATTTGATGTTGTATCCTTATAGCTAGTCCACTCTAAAAAATGTGGTGCCAAGAAACTTAACCCACATTATTATGGGCCTTTTAGGGTGATTAAGAGAGTTGGAGAGGTGGCTTAAAAGTTGGATTTTCTGGCAAAGAGTAGATTCCATAATATTTTTCATGTATCACATCTCAAAAAGGTGTTACGACATCATGTGATACCTTCAATAATGTTTCTACCCTTAGATGATGAGGGAAAGTTGATTTTAGTACCTGAGTCTATCCTAGAGTATAGAGAGACAACTTTGCAGGACAACCATCAGTGAATATGTAGTGAAGTGAAGAGATTTGCCATCGGAGTATGCTAGTTGGGAGTGTGAGAATATTTTGCAACATCTTGAGTTGAGAATGCTTGAGGTAAAGAAAATTTAGGAGGGGCGGATGGTGATGTCCCCTTCCAGTTGAGATCTTGCAATAATTAATATTAGCCCACTCTGTAACCCTTGTAGGCTAATATGGTGACTAGAGGGCTTTATTGGGGGATTGGATCTTTATGATGGGGCATAATTTATGCTATAATATTATTATAAAGTGAAAATATAAGAATATATTTTATCCCATAGTAGGGAGAAAATTAAGTGAACTCCCACAAGGAAAGAATAAATTAACAGTAGAGATTCTTTTCTTGTCATCCAATTATTTTCATTTACATTTGGTGATTTTTGTGGAGTTAAGGGTTTCAACATTTTCCACTGGAGAACAAAGTCCTTTTGTGTACCTCCATTTGAGTTGGTGAAATAACTAGTGAATCTAGTATTGGGAGGACATCATACATGTGTTCTATTCAAGCATATTGGTGAAAGATCCTTTAAGCAATTGCATCTATTGGAGAAGACAAATCAAATTTTTCACTATGCCAAATTTTTGGCCTAGGGCCAAATTGTATAGTACAATTGAAGGAATAAGTTACATATAGCTATAATGATTTCCTATAATGACACCATTGCTATAGTGACTTGCTATAGTACAATCCATATTTCTTGAGTAGGATCCAAGTTTTAATCCATTTGCATTTTGTATTGCATTGAGGATAGATCTAAATATCTTAGGGAATTTGTAGGGATTTAGAAATTAGTTGTGGAATTTTTATAATATGATTTATATCATAATCCTATATCAAAAAGTTATTAGAAGGGATTATAATAAAATTGAATATCATCAAAGGTGTTTCCTTAATGTCTTATTTTGCATATGCATATTTTCTCATTTGTAACTAGTTTTATATATTTTATAAAAATACAAAAACATTTGCATCTTAATTCTTAGATGTTTTGGAGTTATTTGCAAGAATATTTATTCATGTTTTGCATTTAGAAAGAAATCACAATTTAGATATACAATATATACCTCGTGTGCAAAGTGTTTGACAAGATTCTCAAGTTAAAAAATCAAAAAATGAAAAATCATAATTGTAAGGAATATTACACTCCCTCATGGTAACTTAGATAGTCTCTCACTCTTTGGCAACAATGCCAAAGACACCTTTAATTCATGCATCTCTTTAGGTAGATATATTTATGTTAGTTCTAAATTCTTTATCTGTCATCTTGCATGAATTGATCCATCAACCTATCCTTCTTCCTCATTACTATCTTAGGAAACTCTTAAAGTAGAACTATCTGCATCAATTTGTAAGATAGTCTGATCAACACATTTGATGTAGAGAACCATCTTTGCTTAAGTAGCTTTTTCTAGGGGAATCACCCCTAGTTTACCTCTAAGATATTCATGAGAATCTTTAGGGTAAGCTTTAGTGAACATGTCAACAATTTTCTTTTTAGTATTCACATATTCCAATTTCACTTCGTTGTCTTGAACTAGCTCTCTCAAGTAATGATACTTGATACCAATGTGCTTTGTCTTTATGTGCATTACAAGATTCTTTGATATGTTAATAGAACTTGTGTTATCACAATAGATAACCACTAGATCAATAATTTCTTCCTTTATAGCTTTCAACAATTGCAAGATCCATATGATATTTGAGCAATTTACTATAGTTTCCACATACTCAACTTTATTTTTTCATTGGGAAATGTAGTTCTTTTTCTTTATTATCCATGAAATTAGTCTCTTTCCTAGAAAGAATGCACCTCTACTTGTGCTTTTTTTTTTTGTCATCAACATTTCCTATCCAATCATAATTAGTAAATAACTTCAATTCAAATCTATCATTCTTCTTATAATACAATCCATAGACTTATATTTCTTTCAGATATATCAATATCCTTTTCATTTTTGTCATATGGTTTTCCTTAAGACTTGTAAAAATTCTTGCAACTATCCCAACTGCTAATACAATATCAAGTCTTCTATGAACAACATATTGTAGTTTTCCAGTCATTGATTTGTATTGTCTCTAGTTCACATCTTGATAGAATAATCATTCTTAGATAACCTGTGTCCAATAACCATGGCTATACTAATTGGTTTTGAATCTTTCATCCCAAAAGTCTTTAGTATCTCCTTGATATATTTGGATTGGGTGATGAAGATACCTTGCTTCATTTGATATACTTGTAAATAAAGAAATAATTTGATCTCACCAAACATTGATAGTTCAAATTCCTTCTTCATTTCATCAAAAAAATATTTTCATAATGCTTCCTCACCTCCAAATATGATATCATTAACAAAAAAATTAGATAACAATACCTCATTATTCTTGCAAAGCCAATCTCCACCAAGTAGATATGCATTTTTTCATACCATGCTCTAGGAGCTTGTTACAAACCACATAAAGCTTTGTGCAACTTACACACCATATTTCTCTTGTTGGGATCCATGAATCCTTTAGGATGTTTTATGTATACTTCTTCTTCAAGTATCCCATTCAAAATTATAGATTTGATTTCCATTTGATATATCTTAAATTCTTTATAAGAAGACTATGCAAGTAGTGTTCTATCTCCTTCAAGTCTTTCTATAGGGGTAAATATTTCCCCATAATAAAAACCTTCCTCTCATGCATATCATTTACATACCAATCAGCCTTCTTCCTTATAACCTCACCATTTTCATTTGACTTATTACAAAATACCCACTTTGTCCCAATAACATTTTTAACTTTAGGTCTTAGTACTAGGTTCCATGTTTTATTATTTTGAATCTACTAAATTTATTCTTTCATTTCTTGTATCCAATCCTCATTTTCCAAAGCATCTTTTATAGATTTGGGCTCAAACACACAATGTAATCATGTATCACTTCTAAGTTTTTAGTTTTCATTTCACCAAATTCTTTGTTTCCAGTGATTTTTTTAGGTGCATGAGGTATTCTTACATATTTCACTAACATAGACTATTTTCTTCTTTGTTCTTCAACAAATTCATCTTGAAAAATGATTTTAGTCTCTCTCTCTCTCTCTCTCTCTCTCTCTCTCTCTCTCTCTCTCTCTCTCTCTCTCTCTCTCTCTCTCTCTCTCTCTCTCTCTCTCGTTTAGGTTTTAGTTCATGTTATGTATGCTTTACATTGCCTTCCTGATGTTTTTCTTCCCCTATCTACGGATTGGCATCATTTTCCTCTTGCTTAGTGCCCACAATCTACTGCTTAGCAATTGTTTGTTATAACTCAACATTCCCAGTAAGCTAAGGATCTACAACTTTGTTTTCTTGTTTAGGTGGAGTGCATGTGATGCAGGAGCATCCAAACGTATAAGGGCAATCCTATGTCACCCAAAAAAAAATGTACTTAGACTTAGTTTTTGTTTCATGTGTTTTCATTTTTGGATACCCATTTGGGTCAAATAAAGGTTCCAACTCTCACAGTTCCACTATCAATGTTCTACGATAGAGTATTTGAACACCTTGGGATACATGTAAATGCCAAAAAAATAGGAGTATATAATTGAGCCTTCATTTTGGTGAACTAGAAAGTGTAAATTGGCCAGATGAATGTAATTTTAATGTAGAGCATTCCAGAAAAAGAATTAGGTCAAAAGGTCCCATGGTTTGAAAGTTATTGCAATTTTTTGAGTTTTGGAGACCTCCTATGAGTGCTTCAAAGTCAGGTTAGGGGCATTAAATGACCTCAAAAAGGGCCAAAAAATGGGGGATAAGTGAAGCTGGTTCATAGGGCTATAGAACACTTCGAGAGCTTTCCAAAAATGTAAACGGTTTGTCAATTAGAGCTACAGTTCAAAAGTTATGCCTCCCGAAAGTTCGGTTACTGTTTCTGGATTCTTCTAGTTTTGCGTCGACTTCCAACGTAGCTTATGGAGCCTTCTATTTGGTTGGTGGATGCCAACTAGCACTTTCTAGAATGTATTCCTAGTCCTTAACCCTCCGAGGTCTATTTAAGGACATTTATGGCATTGTAAAAGGCAGTTTGGAGTAGAAATTGAGAGGAGGTACCAAAAGGAGAAATTTTCTCTAGTTTTGTGCTATTGTAAGCCCTTAGGGCATGTTTTGAAGTCTATTTTCTCTATATTGAATGTACTAGCTTATTTTCATAGTTAATACAATTTCCCTTTTCTTGTTGTGTCCATTCTATGCTTGGGTTGTGTCCCCATCAAGTGGTATCAAAGCTGGTTTTCCTGAGTGTGTAGACAGAGCGCCGACTGTGAGGCAGTTTGCACTAGGATTGTGTGGTTGTGGGTTTGAGTTAAGAAAAAGCCTCCATGAAGAGAGTGTGGTGGAAGGGCCAGATCTATTAATCTTGAGGAGGTTAGAGCCCTCTAAAGGCAGGTACAAGCATTGCAGGAGGAGCTCTGTAGAGGAACAAATGTTGCCGCAAGTGACGACAGTGAGGATGACAATGAAGAAGAAGAAATTGGACCAAAAGGGGAATTTGACGAGGAAGTTCTAAATCAAGCAGAGGAAAGGCTTTTTAGGGCCATTACTAAGTTTGGGAAAAGACCTACAATTGATGTGGGTGTATTTTCAAGAAATTTGAAACCTGATGAGTTGATCGATTAGATCAATGAACTGGAAGAATACTTTGAGTATGAGGATATCAGGGACCTAGATAGGGTTAAGTTTGCAAAGGCCAAACTGAAAGGCCATGCCAAAATCTAGTGGCAAGAGGTTTAATTGGAAAGAAATAGAAGAGGAAAGGAGAAGATCACAAGGTGGGATCGCATGGTGGACAAATTGAAGAAGCAGTTCATTCCTGTGGACTACGAGCTTGATTTGTTCAAGAAGATGCATGGGCTAAAGGAAGCAGGAAGATCAGTCCAAGAATATACAAAGGAGTTTTATCAACTTTTGATTAGAGAAGGGCATGCAAAAGAAAATAAGAAGAAGGTTTCTCATTATATCAGTGGGTTGCAACCTAGCATCTAGGAGGAATTAAGTCTGGTAAGAATGACCAACATTGAAGAGGCATACCAATTTTCCCTATGAGTTGAAGAGAAGCTGAATAAGAGGTTTGAAGGGCGACAAAGAGGGTGTGGTCAAGAAGGAAGGGGAAGTGGTAGGTCATCTGGAGGTCAAAATGAAACCTAAAAGAAAAAATGAAGATGTGGGTACTAGCAGGAACTAGAGGAATGAGGGTTTCAACCACTCCCGTGATCAAGACTTTGGAAATTAGAGAGGAAGAGGAGGCTTCCATGGTACCTATTTCCATTGCAATGAAGAATTTCATCGTGCCTTTGAATGCCCTCAATGACAAGGAAGGACAGATAGGAGAGCTGAGGATCAAGCTAGGGTTGCTCATGTGGATGAGGATGCACAGTCATCACATTCAGAGGATGCAGGAAGAGGAGAGACCTTGGTAAATGAAAGGGTCCTATTAAGTGGTGAGATTGAACCAGGACAAAGGAGGATTTTGTTTTGTACTAGGTGCAAATGTGAGGAAAAATTTTGTGATGTGATCATTGATGGTGGTAGCACTGACAACTTGGTATCAAAGGAGATGGTCTCTAAGCTGAAGCTCAAGAGGGAGAAACATCCCTAGCCCTATCAGATTGCTTGGGTGAAAGATGATCATAAGATCCTGGTAAGTGAACAATGTTTAGTGAAATTCAAAATTGGGAGTTACCATGATGAAGTTCTTTGTGATGTTATTCCAATGGATGTTTGCCATCTATTGTTGGGTAGACCATGGCAGTTTGATAGACATGCAAACACATACTCTCTAACAAAGGATGGAGTTCGCCACAAGCTGAAGCCCATGAAAAAGGAAGGTGAAAACGTATGTAGCAATGCTACGATTTGTCTTGTTGATGGAAGGAAGTTTTTAGATGGCATGAAACATCAATGCATGTGCTATGCTTTGATTCCTAGGAAAGATAAAGAAGGTAGTAGTCAAATACCACTTGAAGTTTCAGATTTACTAGGGGAGTTTGGAGATATTATCTCTGATAATGTTCCAGAAGGATTGCCACCGGTAAGGAAAATCAGTCATCAAATAGATCTAATTTCAGGAGCTAGTTTTTCTAACAAGGTGGCTCACAAGATGACTCCTATTGAAATAGAGGAGCTAAGTAGATAGGTTTAGGAGCTATTGAGGAAGGGCTTGATTCGGGAGAGCCTGAGTCCATGTGCAGTACCTGCAGTATTGGCACCAAAGAAGGATGGAGAGTGGAGGATGTGTACAGACTCTCGAGCTATAAATAGGATAACCATCAAATATCGGTTTCCTTTGCCAATAATGGATGATCTTATGGACTGCTTGAGTGGAGCTCAGTACTTCACAAAGATAGATCTCAAGAGTGGTTATCACCAGATACAGATTCGAGAAGGAGATGAGTGGAAAACAACCTTCAAGACCAAGGAGGGTCTTTATGAGTGGTTAGTCATGCCCTTTGGATTGACAAATGCCCCAAGCACCTTCATGCGGCTTATGAATGAGGTACTTAAGAAGTTCTTGGGAAAATTTGTTATTGTCTATTTGGATGATATTTTAATTTTCAACAAGACTTTGGAAGAACATTTATTACATATTTGTAGTGTCCTTGAAAGGTTAAGGGAAGAGAAACTGTTAATTAATTTGAAGAAGTGTATCTTTGCAAAAAGGGAGCTAGTCTATTCGGGGTTTGTTATATCACCTGAAGGTCTCAAAATGGATCCAGAGAAGGTAAAAGCCATCTTGGAATGGCCTACTCCAAGGTCTGCTATTGAGGTAAGATCATTTCATGGTCTGGTTAGTTTTTACAGGAAGTTCATAAAGAATTTCAGTGGCTTATGTGCACCCCTGACTGACACAATAAGAGGGGATAGAAAAGAGTTCAAATGGACTGCGGCAGCTGTGAGAAGTTTTGAATTGCTGAAGAACAAGGTGACAGAACAACCTGTGTTGGCACTTACAGATTTTAGAAAGGTGTTCCAGGTGGATTGTGATGCTAGTGGCAGTGCTATTGGGGCTGTATTAAGCCAAGAAGGTAAGCCTATTGCATATTTTAGTGAAAAATTGAATAATGCAAAGAAGAAGTATTCTGTTTATGATCAAGAGTTCTATGTAATAGTTCAAGCCTTAAAGAAATGGAGGCATTATTTATTGTCAAAGGAATTTGTTTTGTATACTGATCACCAAGCATTACAGTACCTAAATAGCCAAGGTAAATTGAATCAGAGGCATATGAAGTGGGTAGAGTTCTTGTAGAGCTATACATTTGTGTTGAAGCATAGAAGTGGAAAATCTAACAGGGTTGCATATGCACTAAGTAGGAGACAATTGTTGCTTGCAGTAATGCAAGTTGAAGTAGTTGGGTTTGATGAACTCAAGAATCTGTACCCTGATGATCCTAATTTTGCTGAAGCATGGAAAGCTTGTAAAGAGCCTATTGTTGTAGATAGAACTAAGTGGTTAGACTATCTGATTCAGGATGGTATGTTATTCAAGGGCAGTCAATTATGCATTCCAAGGAGTTCCATGAGGGAAAATGTGATTAAGGAGAAACACAATGGAGGGATGGCAAGACATTTTGGTCAAGATAAGACCATTTCCATTCTTAGAGAACATTATTTTTGGCCTCAAATTTCACAGGATGTGAAGAAGTTTGTACAGAGCTGCCAGGTTTGTCAAGTTGCCAAGGGATTTAGTCACAATACTAGACTATATCAGTTGTTGCCTATTCCATCAAAGCCATAGAAGGACATAAGTATGGATTTTGTTCTTGGATTGCCAATGACACAAAGGGGTAATGACTTAGTATTTGTGGTGGTTGATAGGTTCTCCAAAATGGCACATTTCATTCCATGCCACAAAGCTCATGATTCTGTCTATATTGCAAACTTATTTTTCAGAGAGGTGGTAAGACTACATGGTCTTCCAAGGAGTATAGTTTTTGACAGAGATACTAAATTTGTAGGGTATTTGTGGAGAACATTATGGAAAAAGTTGAAAATAGACTTGAAATTTAGCTCCACGCATCACCCACAGACTGATGGCCAAACAAAAGTGGTAAACAAAAGTCTGGGCAATTTGCTGAGATGTTTAGTTGGGGATAAGCCCAAGGGGTGAGATTTGATTCTACCACAAGAATATTTTTCTTACAATAACTCTGTAAATAGGAGTATAGGTAAATCACCTTTCAAAATTGTATATGGAAATAGCCCAAGGACTGCACCAGAATTGAGGAAGATAGAGCAAGGGGAGAGGACAAGTGCTGAAGTTGAGAAATTTTCTGAACATATCAAGCATCTACATGAGGAGGTTCAAGCACACATTATCAAGATGAATCAAGAGTATAAAGCTAGGGCTGATCAAAGGAGAAGACATCAAGAATTCCAAGTAGGGGATCTAGTCATTGTGCACTTACGAAAAGAAAGATTTCTAGCCGGTACTTACAACAAGCTAAAAATGAAGAAATTTGGCCATTGCAAAATTTTGAAGAAACATGACTCAGGAAATGCATATGAGGTGGAGCTGCCAGATGGTATTCGCATTCCTCCCATTTTCAACATTGCAGACTTAACAGAGTATCATGATGATGGTGCAGATGAGGAGCTAGTGTTAGAGCCATGTCCAATTCTTGCTTCTAAGAAGGAGGAGATAGAAGACATTCTAGATCATCGTGTGGGTAGGAGTACTAGAAATAGGCAGTATGAAGAGTATTTGGTCAAGTGGAAAGGACGGTCGATAGAGGACTCAACTTGGATTTCAGCAGCTGAGGTTTCCCATTTGGGATTTCCTCTACCATTCATAAAGTGATAGGGTCACTTTTCAATCTACCCTGGGTGTCTGATGTAGGAGCATCCAGAGGTATAAGGGAAATGTTGTGTCACTCAAAAAAAAAAGTACTTATTTGGGTCAAATAAAGGTTCGAACTCTCACAGTTCCACTATCAGTGTTCTAGGATAGAGTATTTGAACACCTTGGGATATGTGTAAATGTTAAAAAAATTAGAGTATGTAATTGGGCCATCATTTTGGTGAACTAGAAGGTGTAAATTGGCTAGATGAATGTAATTGTAATGTAGAGCATTCCAAAAAAAGAATCAGGTCAAGAGGCCCCACGTTTTGAAAGTTATTGCAGTTTTTTGGATTTTGGAGACCTCCTAAGAGTGCTTCAAAGTCAGGTTAGGGGCATTAAATGACCTCAAAAAGGGCCAAAAGATGGGAGATGAGAAAAGCTGCTCCATATGGCTATAGAGCACTTCGAGAGCTTTCCAAAAATGTAAATAGTTCGTCAATCAAAGCTACAGTTCAAAAGTTATGTCTCCCGAAAGTTTGGTTACCATTTTTGGATTCTTCTAGTTTTGCATCGACTTCCAACGCAGCTTTTGGAGCCTTCTATTTGGTCGGTGGATGCCAACTAGCACTTTCTAGAATGTATTCCTAGTCCTTAACCCTCCGAGGTCTATTTAAGGACATTTTTGGCATTGTAAAAGGCAGTTCGAAGTGGAAATTGAGAGGAGGTACCAAAAGGAGAAATTATCTCCAGTTTTATGCTATTGTAAGCCCTTAGGGCATGTTTTGAAGTCTATTTTCTTTGTACTGAATGTACTAGCTTATTTTCAAAGTTAATACAATTTCCCTTTTCCTGTTGTGTCCATTCTGTGCTTGGGTTGTGTCCCCATCAACATGGAGAACTATCGTTCACATATATGAATGAATTCCAATCTTCAAGATCTATCTTGCATTCAACTTCATTTTTCTTTGTATATTCATCAACTTTCACATTTATACTTTCCAAAAAAAAAAATAGTGTTAGAGTTCAAACACTTATAAGTTTTTCTCTTACTAGAATATCCTAGGAATATTCTCTCATCACTTTAGCATCAAGTTTTCCATTTCTATTGTCTTTAAGTATGTATCATTTTCATCCAAAAACTATGAGATAATTAACATTTGGTGCATATCCATACCATAATTCAAAAGGAGTAACATTTGTACCTTCCTTGGCTTGTACCCTATTTAGAGTATTAACAACCATACTTACAACTTCTCTCAAGTATTTTTGTGATACATTTTTCTCCATCAGCAATGTTCTAGCACATGCCATGATTGATTTATTTCTCATTTTAGCTATTCCATTTTGAGGAGGAGTCTAGGGTGTTAACACCCATCTTTTGATTCATTTGTCATTGAAATATATGTTGAACTCATTGGAAATGAATTCACCATCTCTGTCAAATCTCAAGAACTTAAAATTTTCCATGTGTCATTTTCAACTTTGGCCAAATACCACTTAGATAACTAAAAAGCATCATATTTTTCTTTAAGAAACATCATAGTCATCATTCTAAAGTAATCATCAACAAATAGAATGAAGTATTTGTCTCTGTAATAGCCTTGAACACCAATGGATCTACATAAGTCAGTATGAACCAATTCCAAAATTTCATCAGATGACTATTTTTTCTCTTGAAACTAGACTTTGTCATTTTTCCCTATTAACATTGTTTACAAATAGCATTGTCAAGTTTCTATAATTTGGCCAAACCTCTCACTATTTTCATTTTACTAATGCTAACCAAATTGTCAAAATTTACATGACATAACCTTTTGTGCCATAACCAAATATCTTCATGTTGTGTAAATAGACATGTCTCATTAGATAAATCTAGGTAGAATAAGTTACCCCTTGTTTGATCACCACTTTGAATCACTTTACCATTAGTGTCAAATATTTTGGCCTTTCTATGATGGAATTCAACTTAGTAACTTGAATTTTTCAACTATGAAACACTCAAAAAATTGTATTTAAGTCCTTCAACCCAATAAACATTATCATATTTGATCTTATTAGTCAGTTGTATTGATCATTTACCTTTCACAAGACATGGAACATCATTACCAAATTTAGCATAGCTACCCTTGTATGATCTAATATTCTCAAATTTACTTCTATCACCAGTCATGTGATTTGAACAACCAATATCTATTATCCATCTATCACATGTATTCACATAAGAGATTAAGGAAAATTTCTCATCTTCATCAAAATCTTCTTTCATAGAAACTTTATCATTTTAAAATGGAAGCACTTTCATGTTAAGCATGTTTAGCGCTTAAGCATGTTTAGCACTTCGAGTAAGTGGTATGGGGTCATGTCAAGCACCTTGAATGGGTCTTTGCATGGATCTAGTTGTTATCCCCCTACTCTACTTATCTCTCTCTTTCCAGCCTATTTTTGACAAACTTCTCTATGAAACTAAGGACTTTGGCCTCCAAGTTAAGGATGACCTTATGGGTCAAGGTCAAGCTTAACCCTAACATAGGTCATGGATGACCTCAACCCTGACCTAGGGTAGGGTCGACCTTGTCTCTGACCCTAGGTCCCATTTTCAATTTTTGAGAGTTTTAGGATCTCAGGCTTTGAAAAGTTTCTTTTCCCACTTCTCAATCGATTGTTTCTGGTCTCGAAATTGTAGACTCTTAAATTACATTTAATCTAGGTTTACTTCTAGGGGTTAAGGTTAAATGAGATTTAATGCTCCTATGTTGACCTTCTCTAGGAGTTAGTACCCTAGATCTCTATATAAGGAAGCCTCTTCCTCTCGTTTTTCTCTTAGATGCATTATAAGATTGGATGAACTATTACCTTTCTACATCCATTATTCTATTAAGTGAAGTTATACTATCATTCAAGCATTCAAGTGTTCAAGCATCCAATTCATCAAGGTGGTCCATTGTTAGCCATTGAAGGATTCAATCTCTATGGATTCTTATTGTTGAATATTTATCTATCCACATTCATCCAAGCCTTCTTCTATGCAAAGATACATTCAAGATTTGTGTTGAAGATCTATTGACATTGATTTGAGACATCCTACACACATTTCTACATTCATTTGCATCATCCATACTTGTGGATTCAAGGATTCAAATCCTCCACAAGGATTTCCACATAAGCAAGGTGAATAGTTCCATTTACTTTTCTTATGCATATTACAATTTCAATTGTATTGCAAGGTTAATTCCAAACTGGGTCTTGACTGAGGCAAACCCCCCATCCAACAAAAAAACCAATTTTCTTGTAGATACAGGTGTCAAATAATAAATTGGAGAGTAGATTTGGATACTCTTTTTGTTGAACTTGCGAGATCCATGAACATAAATTTTTTCATAGCAGTGCAGGTCAAGATTGACTTTTTGAGGTGTAATTGTGCCCCAGGGTAAGATTGTGCCCCACTAGTAGGGTCAAGGTCGACCTCCCTTCAAAAAGACAAAAGATTTATGGGTTTTCTCTATCTCGACATTTCTAGTTTGAAACAAGGTATGGAATTCCTCAAAACTATACACAAACATTAGAAATTAGCATTTTCCATATTCAAGGTTAGTATTCATCTTTTATCTATTTCAAGATTTAAGCACATACCCACATAAAAATAGAAAGAAGATTATTGAACCTCTTTTTACCCTTTTCTCCATCACTTGATCCACTTTTGCATTGAACACTTTCTTGTTCTTAATCGATTTGGATCATTCCCTTTGGAAAGTAGGGCTAAGAAAGGAAACCTTATTTTCTTTCTATTTAGAACAACTTCTTCATTATTACTTTCAGATTTAGTATCAATTTCCTCTTCAACAATATAACAAGATTTCTTACCTTTTTCTTTGTAGTCCTCATTCTTCTTGTTGTCTCAGTCATCTCTTCTTCCTTTGTAATTGCTCTCTATCAGGACATCTTACAACAATATGACAAACTTTGTTTCATGAAAAATAGATTATAGGAAGTTTAGCTTTGTATTTGACATTTCCTCTTCCAAATCTCCTAGCTATTAGTGCCTCAAGTTCATCATCATAAGTACTACTATCACTTTTGTTAAGTTTGCCTTTTCCTTTCTTGCTAAGAACCAGTTGTGATTTAAAAGAAGATTCAACAGTAGTAGGAGTATAATTGTCAAAATTAGACATCTCAAAAGTAGTAAGCCTACCAATTACACCTTCCAAAGTTAGGGTATTACCTAGACTACATCTCTGTTCTTGTATTGCAGAAACCCTAATAGCATAGATGGGAAGTAGATTTCTCAATAGCTTGTTGGTTATTGTCTCATCTTAAATCTTTCCATTAGCACCTTGAATAGCATTAATAACCTCTTTGATTCTTGTATAGTACTGAACTACATTCTTCCATTTTATTGCTTGGTCAAGCTTATGCATTTGACCTATCTATGATCACACTTTAAAGACTTGAACATTATTGTCTTCTCTTCTTAGAGCATGATATAAACAATCTATCTAGATCTTGACAAATTCCAACTAATAAAGTATCGATTTGTGATTTCCTCTTCATAACTCAACCTATCGTCTAGATACCCTTGTTATGAACAATCTCTCAAATCCTCTTCATCAATCAAATAGATATGATACTTAAATCAAATAGAAAAATGTCTCACCAATAGGTTTGACATCAATCACAACATAACAATTGTACAAATTGTAGTTTCCAACACTGTGGCCCAACCAAGAGTCATCTTAACTTGTATTTTGACAAGACATAATAATCTCTCACATTTTAATAATTTCAAACCTCAAAATATAATTTAATGTTTATTACACATTATATTTGTATTAAACTGAAAATCTAAAATCCTAATTAAACTAAATAAAAATTCATTTTATTCAATTACTAACAATGATAGTTACTACCAACAACTTTCATATATGCATATTAAAATGATAAATTAAATAAATTTCTATTTGCAAATAAAACTATTCATTATCGCCAAACCTATTTTCTTAGAAAAATGACTGCTGATGTCATCATTTTTTAATCTTAAAATAATGAATGATGTTGATTCTTATCAAACCCCAAATATCCAAACCATTTCATGTCCTTGAACATTCTATCACTCTCCTTTCATAGTCCCTCCTCGACAATCCTAACCAACCCCTCTCTACTCTAACCTAATTCTTAACTAGATTCCTATTCTCATATCTTCATGTAAAACTCCCATGTTTTGAATCATTTAATGTGCCTTGAACATTACATCAATCTCATCTCTTATGCCCCACCCCACATCCCCCACCAAACCTTCTGTACTCAACTATTTGTTTGATTCACATTCCAATATCTTTATAAGGACCATGCTATTTAAACCATTTCAAGTACCTTGAAAATTACATCAATGTCATCTTTTAGTCTCTCCCAAATTCACCACCAATCCTACTATGCCCTAATTAAATCGTTACTTAGATTCACATTCCTATATCCTCCCTAAAATTCAAACCATTTCATATATCATACAAATTATATCAATCTTACCTCCTAGTCTCTCCCTCACATCCCCCACTAGACCTATTATATTCTAACTTAACTATTAACTAGATTCTCAATCCAAATATTCTCACAAAATCTTCGTTTTTAAGAACATTTGATATTCATTCAAAATTTTATCAATCACATCTTCTAGTCCCTCTCTCTGAATCCCCACCAAACCTGCTCAACTCTAACTTAACTCTAAATCAGATTTCCATTCCCATGTCTTCGTAAAACTCCTAAAATTCAAACCATCTTGAAGCTTCATGTACCTTGAACATTCATTATATCAAGATCATCTCCTAACCCTACTACCACTCCAATTTAGGTTAGCTGTTGATGAGCAAGCATTTGATTCAAAAGTCCAACCCTTAACGTGCATATTAGATCCCCTTTTTAGGGATTATATTTTATTAATTTGTTCTTATTTATTGAGGGGGAATAAAACTCGAACAACAACTGTCTTATTTTGTCTCCATTTGTCCGAAATGACTTGTTTCACCGTATTCCCTCTAATCCTGTCAAACTGCTCAATATTTAATACGTAAATATAAATGACGGACATTTATTTTGAAACGAAAACCAATATTTTTTATTAATTTATTATAATACGACGGTGATTAAATTTTTTTTTATTCCGTCTTAGTAAACTTATTCGTATTTTTGGTGCCTACGTATCATGCAGGAGATAATCAAACTAAACAACGTTTCTTTTTTCCTATTGTTCTCTTCGTATATACGTTACTTCATATTATTATATTATTTTATATTATATAGGGGAAATAAGTACAAGAATAGAATAATTGTTAATCAGAGGTTTGGCAAAGTTCAATAATAATTTTGATTATTCTGTCCTTTTTACACAAACAGGTATAATATATATTGGATTGGTCATCTTATTATATTTTTTAAAGGACATGATGGATGTTGGACTCGATCTTTGGTTAGATTGTCTATTTTAAGTGTCTACTTAGAATAGATCGTGTAATCTAAGGACGACCTTTATATAGAGATCATTTAATTGTTTAGTAAATTTGTGTAAGTATACCATTGAAAATTTGCATAAGTATATCAAGAATAGAATAATTGTTTATTAGAGGTTTGGCAAAGTTCAATGATAATTTTGATTATTCTGTCCTTTTATACAAACAGGTATAATATTTATTCGATTAGTCATCTAATTATACTTTTGGAAGGACATGATGGATGTTGGATGTGATCTTTGATGAGATTGTCTATTTTAAGTGTCTATTTAAAATAGATCGTGTAATCTAAGGACAACCTTTATATAGAGATCATTTAATTGTTTATTAAATTTGCATAATATCATATATTTTTAAAAGGACATGATAGATATGATTTTTGCTAGTCTTATACAATATATCTATTTTACAAACATGTTACCCAAGAAAATGGAATCCAAAAATGGGTTTAGATTTAGAGATTTAAACAAGTACAAGAAGTTTCCATAAGTATAAAATGTTCCCATAAGATTTGCATATACACATTCCTAAGTTTTGGCTTATTATTATCCAATTTAGAATTAGACAAGCAAAGCAAGTAGGACATTCCATATTTTTTAGTGCATATGAAAATCTCTTATAAGATCCACCAAAGTACGTTTATAAGATCTTGTTTGTTGTTATATAATTAGGAATTAAACTTTTTATGTAGACTTTATGAAAGATGGATATGATTATAAATTGTCTAATTTTTACGCTAATTTTATTACTATTATCAAAATGTCTAGATGAATGATGAATTTGGAAAAGAAAGACCACCTTGTAGATTATTTTATATTTAGACAGTAAATAATGGAAATGAGGTCATTGTTGTAGTATTTTATTATAGAATAAAATAGAATTAAAAGAGAAAACTAATAGTTGAAAAAATGTAAAAAAAAGAAAAAGAAAGAATAAACATAACTATATATAACAATGGAAAATAAAACCTATACATTATTCTATTGAGAAAGTATACATACTAAAGTATCAACTTAGTATGTACATGATAGGCACAATTAAAAAGTAAAACAACTTTTTTGTTAGGTTAAAAACAGTTAGAAAATATGATATAATATATTCATAATTATAGTTTTTACTATAGAAAAATAAAGAAACAAAACTATAATCGATGGAGTCACGCAAACATCAAGGACCTAACTTTTGAGAATAAGCTACCCATAATTCAAAAAAAATGCATACTTAAACAAATCTCAACTTTATAAGGAGCCTCATTAAGGGCCACAAATTGTAATGGAAACATTTATGTATCTACCTTCTCCATGGTATGCACAATTAGAAAATATATATAATCACTAATATCATAACTAAATGTACCTTCTCCACGGTATGAAGATTTTTCATTGGTTAAGGCCGAGTTTGAGAAGCTTGTACAAGCTAGCTTAATCTATCTTATTCATTAATTGTCTCAAATCTCAAAAATAGTTTCCATTGCTAAAATTGATAACAAGATGAGAATGTGCATTCATTTTAGAAAACTTAACAAAGCCTCTTTAGATTATAATTTTCCTCTTCCAAACATTAGCATGGTAGTTAAATCCTCTAATGTCCATGTTTTTATTGTCCTACATGTATAGTTTCCTACATATAACCAAATATTTATAATCCTTCAAGATCAATATAAAATAATTTTATAACACATTGTGGAACATTTTTTTGGGTTGTTATGTCTTTTGGCTTAAACAACTATTAGGCAACTTATCAACATGGTTTCATTTTTATTTGTCGTGACCTATGTGCATAAGGCCCTAGATGACTATGTTAATGATATCTTGGCCAAATTTTTCAATTTTCAATTGTAAACATAGCATTCACTTGAATCCTTAAAAATGTTGGTTTATAGTTGCTAGTGGAAAACCATCAGGTTTCATTGTTTGGCATCATGGTATTAACACAAACAATTTTAATCAATGTTAAGGTTAACATTCAACCTCTTATAAACATTTCTCAACTTCATAGATGTGAGACCTCACCCTGACTCATCATAGCATAGATATCTTACTTACATTTTGATACTCGATATTTAGATATTTTGACATATATTCAAGACTTAGATGGACAATGGATGATATTATCTATTGATTTTGGTATTTATAGTAGTGATTTCCACCTATGATATGTATTAAGAACCAAATTTTTGTATGGGATGATCTAACAAATATGGATGGAACCTTGCATATGTTAGGATAGAAAATGGGTTATGATGTGATTCAAAATGTTAATTCGATCATGTTGATTTAAGATTAAATGTGATATGCAAATTATGATATTTTAATATTTTGAATTCTTTATTTGAAATGATTAAGAAAGGAAATTTAATTAAATTGTGTTGATGTGAATTACAAAACATTGGAATTTGTATGCACTTATAATATACATTTTATATGACTTCTCTTTAGATTACTGATGGTTGAGTTTAATGTGCAAGAAGTGGAACCATGGAAATTTATTGGGGAAACAAGGTCCAAACTCATGTGAACACAGTCTAGCCAAGATGAATCTTTGGAAGATTCAAAATCCCCATTGTGATGTATTTTATTTTGTAAATGTTAGATTTCATGTGTGTTCTAAATTTAATCTCAAAAATGCATTAGGGACATGACATGGCGATATGTAATGTATTTTAATGTGTCACTTGACACTTGCGATTGTTGTGTGTTAATGACATGTCACCTAGGGTTTTGGTCATGGTAGCATTTAAACTTTCAACTAATTACCTATCAAAAGATTTAAGTAAACCCACTTGATATAGGATAGGATGAGTCACCATCAAAGGGAAATTCAAATTCAAACTTGAGAAGGATTTTAAAGGGTCTTTAGGTGGTCCCAAAGTGTCCTTTTTGTGGAAACAAGCCACCCATGTTAACATAACATGTTAGGGACCTAAATTAGACTATTTTAGTGCTTAGCTAACGTAGAGGGCCCCTTAACCAATGCATTCTTCCACCAATTCAAAAATTGATTTGTCCCATGAGTTCTTCCCCATGTCTCCACTAAGTCAAAAATAAAAAACTTGGTAGGGACAAAGTTGTAAGAAAAAGTGGCTTGATGTTTTTTCCAAAATAGATAGCGAGAGAGCCTTTTTAGGGAGACTTGGACAAACTAGTGGAGTGTCCACCCACTCTCTAAGTTTAGAGTTAATTAGGGTTTTAGAAAGGAGGCTAAGGAGAAGGGATCTCTTCATCAAGTACCATTGCCTTGAGCTTCGACCATGGTTGGTGCTCAAGCCATGATCATCTTTTTCATTTGCATAATGGTGCTGCAAGCATGCATTATTATTGTGAATCCATGTTTTGTGTTGTGATAGTGTGATTGTAATTTGTGTTACATGTATTTCTTGGATTCCCTTCTTTTGATTCTTATTTCCTTTTGGAATGTTGAATTAATAATGAGTGTGAAGGCTTCACTCACCCTTGGGAGGTAAGAGAAGTCTCGGGTGAAGGGGTTAGTTGGGCTCAACAATGTAGTTGACAGCCTCTTTTCTTGGAGAGAAGGGGGGATTCATGGAGTATGGGCTCCATTGAAGCCATTGTCTTGATATTATGATCTAGAGTTTTTAAGTGGAAATTGTGAAGAGAAGCATGTATGGTGCAAGCCTTGTGGAGGTATGGTGAAATTCAATGTATGTTAATTTGTATTGATACATAAATCTCCTCTTTTAAAAGTCCACCTTCACCTACTATTTTCATGATTTCAATGGTGAATCATTATGCAATCCATGGGAGGGATTGTGTTGTGTGTGTGTGTTATGATGTTGCATGCATTAGAAGTTTCTTGGTGTATCCCATTTGGATCTTATTTCCCTAGTTCAGTGGGTGGCCTCTTTGGAGGCCTAGGATGGAGGTGAGCCTCCATGGTTCCTCGTTTTGTCCTATAGTTGGAGGTTTGTGAGAATGAACCCTATGAAGAAGTTAGGGTTTCTCTTTGATATTGTTGAAGAATCAAGTGTTGTGAAAAAATCTTCCTATTTCATGTCATTCTATTATGGGTTGTTATAACAAAATCCCCACTTTTATGTTCTTTGAAATGTGATAGGGGATTACTCTTATTGTATACCATTGTGTATGTGTTAAATGAGATTAATGTTATGCATGTAGTTTGCATTGTAAGAGAAATATTGTATCATTTTATTCTTGCATAGGAAGGAAAGAAATAGTTCATGTAAATAAATATCCAATGTAGTGCCTCTCCCATTTGACTTCTATAAGTCATCTTGATGGATACAACTTTGTTGATATTTTGTTGTGTTGGATCATGATTGTGACCATGAGTGGTCTACATCGTGGAGGTGTTTGGATTTACGTTTTTGTATCAGTTGCTTTGTTTATGCTTTGACTGTTTATGAGATTGTGATTTGATCTATGCTTCACTAAGGTTTGTGCTAGTGCTTAGCAGGATCAATGTGGTATCATGAGGTTGTTCCATGATTACCTTGAGGTGTGTGCAAAGATTGCACTATGTACTTTGTACCATGCTACACTAGACTAGGTTCCTGTAGCAGTGGGTAGTCATGTTTATGACTGTGTTCGCTTATGTATTTTGAGTGCCTTATCAATGTTGTTTAAACAATCATTATTAAATGCTTAAGTAGTTAGAATGGATTGTTCATGTTGGATTACTTGGTTATGTGTTGCGAACATTTTTACCTTGTTATATTTATGATTAGAGAGATATTTGTTACTCATGTTATGTTTACATTTGAGATAACCTGAGGGTCAGATGTTATACTTTGATTTCAGTATCATAGATATTAGACTACTATGTTGTTTAGTTGATCATATTGCATGATGATGCCATTTTTAGATGATAGTGTGTTTTATGATGATATCTGGTTATCTGGTATTTGGTCATACCTCTGATTATGTTAGGTGATGGATTTAATGCTATGGTTATTTACTTCATTCCTACACTGTTATGCTTTATGTGAATGTGAGTGATGTAAATAGATTATTTTAATATAATTAAATAAATGGTTAAATTAGGTAATTTAATGCATTTATTGCTTCAGCTATATTATTATATGCAATTGCACTTGATTGTGTTGTTTAGTGTGCAGGATTTATATCCCTGGCAATGGCACGTGGAGTTAGTGATTCAACCTTTCATATTTTACCAATGTCATCCTTGTATGGTCGACATATCCTTAATTAAATGTTCAATTCAAACCTTTCGGTGATTATTAAATTCTAACTCATTTGCATTATGTGACTTAGACTAGTAAACATGTCTGTGCATTTAGAGGTTCACATTGTTGCGAAAGTTAGGAGATTTTTGTGTTTTTGGTTTTTGGGATTTTTAATTGATTTATTTTAATTTCTAGCAGCTTTTCCATAGATGAATTCCTATTTATAGGAATAGCCTATTTTTGTTTGGGTTGATTCAAGGTTTAACTAGGTTGTCTAGTTAATTTTTCTAATCGAATATTCACTTGAAAAGTGAATAAATATCCAAAAAGGAATTTAATTCCTCACTTCTCACTTTTGAATTAGAAAGTTTGAGAGTAAAACCCAAAATCTTCTTCATGAGGATTTACTGTTTTGTTTGTTGTAGGAGCTACGGGCATGGGATCATCACGAGGTTGAGCTCGTTGGATCCAGCTCAGGGAACCCTTGGATTGTTGCAATTTTCGGCCACTTCTACAGGCATTTTATTTTCTGGTTCAATTTTCCATTTTACCCTCTTAGCTGTGAGGTAAGGCTTTCCTATTTTTTTTTTTTTGCTCTATTTCTACTTCTATTTTTGGTAGCCATTTGTTTGGAGGCTGAGAACTAGTGTTCCCCTCTATTTCTGTATGTTAGTTCTACCCAGTTGGGCGGGTACAAACATTTCGCTATTTTTTAGGATGAGGGTTTGGAGTTTTGGACTGTTATGCTAGCTATTTTTGCATATGGTGTCCAATTCCATTTATTTTTAGATTTTTGGAGTTTTTGTGCCCAAAGTTCAAATGGGTTTTAATTTCTAAGTTTTCCAAATTTTGGGGTTTTTACCTCGTTTTACGTGCTACCCTATTTTCTCGAGTTTTCTTGGCACAATGTGGGTCATGGACCTAGATGATCCGTTTGGATATCAATCAGACCACTATTGCACTTTTATGTTGCATTAGGATGCGTGTTGCATCCGAACTCCCGACGTTGTGTTCGGTTGAGTGATTTTATACCTAATGTTATTGTTTCTTTTAGACCTTTGCTTTTGTTTCATGAGCGCTAGGATTCATGCAGAATCCATACTCTCGAATTGAGGCCGATTGAGTGAGTTCATGATGTTTGGTCTATTCACATCATTGGGATTCATGTAGAATCCATACTCTTGGATTGAGGCCAATTGAGTGATTTTATGATGTATGGTTTTATTGGCTTTGGGATTCATTTAGAATCCATCCTTCCTATGTTGCTTTCAGTTGGGTGTTATCTTTTGCATTGTGTTCTCATCCTATCCTTGTGTTTTGATCTTCATGATGGTGGTGCACCACACACGAGTACATGCGCATACATTTGTCAGGTGACTTGTGAGGCCAATCTTCTATGGTACTTCCAAAAGTTATGATCATAGGGGTCGGGACGGGAGTAGGCATGCCCACAGGCACTTGTCGTAGGATGAGCATGGGTAGGGTAGGGTAGCATATGCAACATTCATGGCACCATGGGTTGGAAGAGGAAGCTTTATATAAGTGATGACTAAAACAATGTGTGATTGGTAATAAAAACTTAAGATAATGTGTGAGCACCCGATTAAGTTCAAGAACACAATGTGTGAGCACCCATTTAAGTTTGAGGACACACGATTTGAGCTTGGGCTTGTTCATGCCAAGTTACTCTCCAAGATGTCAGCCCCTACTTAGTAGCCTATTGAGTGTCTAACTAGGAACTATACTCCTTGCATTGTCTTAGGTTCTTGGTTACAACCATCATATTGCTTGGCATGAGTGTTAGCCATGGATGTTTTTTTTGCATGTGTGTGTGGTTGGATCATTATCTCCATCAACATGGTGGGTGTGGACCTATGGGTTCCATGTGGTTGGGAGGCGTAGCTACCTTCACCACTACTAGGGACCGGTGTATAGAGATGGTCTTGTCTTAGTGCAACCATTGTTAGATGTTTTCACTTGGTACTTCAGGTTCTGGAGTATGCTTTCTTGTGATTTATGCTTTCATTGGAATGCTTGGATATCATGTTTAGATGATGTTAGTTTACTTGACACATTCCCATATTATGATGTTTAGCATATGATTAGATGATGTAAATTTTTGTAGTAGCATATCTATTGCTTATTGATGTTTAGCATGTGATAGGTGATGTTATCTATTGTAGGATTATCTTATGATTTTCAAGTAGCATGTTAGATTACCTTATGCTTATGTTGTTGCATGTTTTAGTAGTGAAATCCCTATTACGACAGTACCGACAATTCGATTGGTGGCTTGGGATGTTATGCGTGGGGGATGGCTAGGATCCATGATGGTCTTATGATGCTATTGACAATTGGGAGGAACCGCGTACTTAATTTGGTTGTTTTCTTATTGTGATATTATCTCTATACATTGTGATGTTGCTTATGTTCACTATGATGTTCCTTCTATTCTTTCCCTTTGATGTATGATTTAGATGGTTAGATTTTGGCTTTTCGTCTTTCAATTTGTCCAATGTTTTTGCCTCGAGATGTGGATCTGGTACTTCCCGATGTGGAGGTTTTTTATCTATATATTAGCTTGTTGTTTGTCCTTAGAATTTTCTTTCTTTTTCCTTGGGCGACCATGTGTCAGCATGGTGTGATAAAATATAGTGTTGCATGCCCATTTGAGGAATGTTGTATGATACTTTAAAGTATTGTAGACCCTCAGAAGAAATGTTGTACGATACACTTCCAGTATCACACGCCCTTTGGAGAAGTATCACCCAACCCCTGATTGTGTCACCCTCCTTCTAGAGAAATGTCATGAGATACTGGTAAAGTATCGCATAGTGTTGATAAAGTATCGCACTGTTTTTATGAAACCTATGTAGGTGGGCAGCGAGAACTTTTTGGTCCGATCTAAACTTTTCAGGGATGTCTTGGGGTACCCTCTTAGGTGTTCTTCAATCCCTTGGTGTTGGTTTTTTATTTCCATTGTGTGTGTTTCTGTAGTCAGTCTCTTGGGGTTTAAAATATATCGTTTAAGTATAAGTTGACATATATTAACTTATACTTAAGATATATTTTAATATATGCAACGAATCTTTTGAGATAGGTTTCAGACCTCTCAGAGATAAGTTAAAGATTCTAGGAAATTTTAGAGCTTCAAGATTTTAGTCTTAGCCAAATTTCAGGATTCTGCATTTTACCCAAGCTTGCTATTTTTTTGATGTGTGGTTGATTCTTCAAGCCCACATCATGTGTGTGGTCTTTGTTGGCTTTGTTTGTGTGTGTCAGTTTGGTAGTGGCATTCAAAGATTTGTTGGTTGCCAGGATTATGGTGAAGTCTTCCGTTGCGATCTTTGTGATCCCTGTAAGATGTCATGTGCATTCATTCTTGTAAAAAAAAATTATTCTCCTATATTTCGTCCTTGTTTCCAAGGATCTTTGGGCAGGGCATTACATCTAATGTTGTGGAACATCATGTTGAAGTTGGGTGATCAAGCTCTTATATATATGCAGATTTGTGCATTAAATTTATAGCTAAATCTTATGAAGTTTTCTTGTAACATAATCATTGAAATAACTATTCATTGTAGACTTGAGTGGTTTCATTGTAAGGCTCTCTATTATGAATTTTGATGCAAAGGAAATAAAAGTTCTTGTATTTCATTAGTTTTTATGTATGCTTGGAAAATGATTCATTATGTTTTCAATGAGAAGCAATTCCATATATGATTCTTTTCATTCCTTAGAAACATTTAAATTTGATTCTTGTACATTAGAGTGCTAAAATTTGAGTTATCTAGTACTATTAAACCACTAGACTATATTGATGCAAAGAATAACATCAATTTATCACAAAGGAAATCTTCTTGATTTCATCGTAGTAATAGAAGAAATTAACTTTAATATAACACATAGTTTGAAATTCATATGAAAAAGTATGTTGTAGGCGCACATTTTACTTCTCTAGAATTTTTATGTGAATGGGAAAATAAATATTTTTCTTTTAAAAACTAATATAATATTAAAAAATAATGTGTCATAGAATCTTCTAAATATAACACTAATAAAATAAGAATTCCAACCTATGAGGCGAGGTATATATACACAGTAAACAATTACCTATAGGATTAAAGCATGTCTAGTACTTAAAAACATAATAATCTAGAAAGAATGTACTTAGCCTAGACATTCCATGGAGAGCCTAAGTGAGTCATTTATTTGATGGAGAAGAGCCTAAATGAAATAAAATAACATGCAATATAGGATGTACCTTACTAAACAGACACAAGAAAAAGAGATGATGACTTTAATACAAGGTTGCATTGGAAGGAAGTGCCCTTTTTACTTTTAAAATGATTGGAGGGTGGGAGGAGGGAAGTGGTCCCTACCACTCCAATCCCCCTCCATGTCAAATGACACCTAGCCTAAAAAGGGCCCATGTCATCTCACTCTTCACTCATACTTCTCCCCACCTTTGTCGTTGCCCAAGATTGCCCTTACATCGTCGACACCCTATTCATGTGATTGCTAAAAGGGAGGGGGTGGGAAGTGTGCAAGGGGTTACAAATTTACGTGGGCCCCATGTACTAGGAAATTAGTTGCAGGGGTGGATTGTCGAGAAGTTAGGGTAGTTAGGAATTTTAATTGCTCGGTTAGTAATAAAGATTTATACTATGGTTAAAAGTGTATAGGGGTTGGAAATAATTAGATGAATTTGCATGGGAATTGAGTAACACTTGGGTCACATGTATGATAAGGGCTTAGGGAATAGAGTGGCATGTAATAGTTAGGGATTTGGGGTTTATTAAATTAAATTAGTATGATTGTAATTAGTGGTTAGGAAAGGCTAAGGGTAGATTATTTGGTGAATATTATTTAGTTAGTAGGATATGTTAGTACTTTAATTCAAACTTAAGATTAGCCTAGCAAATGGATAGCCAAGGTTAGCTTAGTGGGTATTTACTATTTAAGTTTATTATATTAATTTATTAATTGATGTTAAACAATGGTTAGTACTATTTAATTAGTAGATAATAATAAGATTTTAGTAGTATTTAAAATTAAAATAAATAGTATATAATTTCAATAATCTAGTTAGTAGTACATGGTTAGAGTTTAATTAAATGATAAATGTAAGAGTCCATTTAAAAATAATATAATAATTTTTTAAAATAATAATAATAATAAAATTGCATATATGCATTACTAAGTTCTGGCGTATTATTATTAAATTTAGAATTAGACAAGCAAAGAAAGTAGGACATTCAATATTTTTTAGCGCATATGAAAATCATTGATAAGATCCACCAATGTATGTTTATAAGATCTTGTTTGTTGTTATATAATTAAGAATAAAATGTTTTATTTTGACTATATGAAATCTGGATATTATTATATATTGTCTTTTTTTTATGCTAATTTTATTACTATTATCAAAATGTGTAGATGAATGATGAATTTGGAATAGAAAGACCACCTTGTAGATTATTTTATATTAAGATAGTAAATAATGAAAATGAGGTCATTGTTGTAGTATTTTATTATAGAATAAAATAGAATTAGAAGAGACAACTAATAGTTGAAAAAATGTAAACGAAAAAATAATAATTAATATAACTATACATAACAATGGAAAATAAAACATATATATATTATTCTATTGAGAAAGTAAATGTTGTAATGGAAAATAAAACATATACATTATTCTATTGAGAAAGTATAAGTTCTAACTTGTATCAACTTAGTATGTACATGATAGGTACAAATAAAAAGTAAGACAATTTTTTTGTAAGGTTAAAAATAGTTAGAAAATATGATGTAATATATTTATAATTATAGCTTTTTCTTCAGAAAAACAGAGAAAAAAACTATAATGGATGGAGTGAATCAAACATCAAGGACCTAACTTTTGAGAATAATTAGCTACCTAGAATTCAAAAAAATACAAACTTAAACAAATCTCAACTCTATAAGGAGCCTCATTAAGTGTACTGCCCCACCAAGGGATCTAAATGAAATAACCTAAAGTTTTACTAGCTTTGGTAGCATTTTTTTTTTTTTTTGAAACAAGAAAGTTATATCATTCACAAAAAACACATAGTAGCATAAGCAATAACATACATTCAACTAAAAGCATGCATAATAGGTTACATTTCTTAAGGATCCCAAGACATTGAATCACATTTGAATTTAATTAATACTAAATCTATCAAATACCACACCCATATGAAAGAATAATAATAAAGTCTAATGTCCATTTAAATAATATACATTTGTTCTGAATGCCTCTTAGCAAATGAAATTCAGAAGGCTCAATCATCCACTATACATGTCACAGGGTATGGAAGGCTTGAAAGAATATACATATGAAGAAATAGAAATACATCATCCTCTTTGGATCTATGATACAAAGTACAATAAAATAAATGAAACCATCAACCATACATGATACATCCTTCCATCATAAAAGATATAACATCCATCATGAAATATAACTATCCATCATACTAATACATAGACAGAATGGAAGTAAGTGTAGACAAGGAAGCTCCAGCCACGATGACTACAAATGGATCTCAATGGTAAGAGTGAAAAAGCACTACCACCCAACTGCATAGAACCTAAATGACCCACTCCCACCACATTGAGGAGATAGTCTCAAGTCCCAAATAGGATATCGAAATACTCTCTAAGTCAAGGAAATCCCAAAAGCATTCTAACTCAAGGGTTCCAAGACAGGTCGACATCTATACCTAGAGGCACATAAGGCACATAGGAAACTGACTATGTAAATGGGTAAGTGTCATTGCATGAATCATGCTAGAGTTACCCTAGCAGTCTCTAAGGACCGCAGCCCCCTAGTGATCTCTATGTGGTCACTAGTATCCTCTCATATTGACAAGGCATACTATGGATGCAAGGTTGCAACCAAGTGTTCTCTCTACTTCCATCCTAGTCTGTACTAGCACTCGAGGTATGGGTGAGAACATACAAAGACTCTTATTAGGTTCATTTTACTCTCATTTAGTGTAATGTTTTCACTTATTAAACAACTTACAATGGGTTACCCTAGTAGCCACTTAGGGCCCTAGCCCCCATTGCAAGCCACTCCCCGACATCACATATAAATTTCCTACCCTAAGCTCATGAAATCACAAATCACAGAATCATAGTAAAATTCACCTTAGTCCTATACAAGTGACTGGAAAGCATCAAAAGATAAATCAAAATACCCATCAGTTCTCAAAAAGAAACCGAAAAGTATCCCAATAATATTGATCAATGACTCAAAATGGTTAAGTTAGGTATCTCATAGCATAAATCTTGCTATCCCTCAAAGACACTGAAACATAGTAACCAACAATATAAAAAAACTCAACATAGAGTATGCCATCGCATACCATGGTTAAGTAAAAGTAATCAAGATCAAGTCAGCATGATACCACACTCACAAAACCCCCGAGCCTCTAGTAGACATCCGATAACTTATCAACAATCTAATCATCCCCAAACCCCAAACATAAACATCACATAGAAAATAAGATGTAAATTTCATATTTTGGTTTATTTTCGAAATCACATGGTTAAGTTATATATGAGGTTTCAATTTTCATTTCAAAGTATATTTTCAAGTAAGACGATTATCTTTTTTACCCTATAGTTAACCTGTATATTTATTTGAATAAAATTAAGGTTTTTACCCCCATAATACTTCAAACTAATCTTTCTAAAATTTACTTAGGGTAAATACTATATTTGTTTGAGTTTGCTAAGGTAAGATTCTCATTGATTTTTGATAAAATAATAGTAATTCTACTAGAGTCGAAATTTAAATAATCTTCAACAAATTTAAAAGATCTCCTATCTTACTAACTAATGCTCATAATAATTTAAATTAAATTAAATTTTAAATAAACTAATATCTATTAAATAACATTTAATTAATTATTATAAATTTATTTTAAATAAATTAATAACTATTTAAATATCATTTAATTAATTATTATAAATTAAAATTTTAATAAATTTTATTAATAAAAATAATATTAAATAATTTATAATAAATAATATTTAAAATCTTTAAATAAATAAATTTTAATAAATTTAAAACTTAAAAAAACATTGAAATGTGTTTTAAGCTTGTTAGCTTATACAAAGGCTATAGCCTATGCATAGTACCCTGTTGTCGCAGGGCCTGTGGCAATAGTGGATACAGAGTACCCCTATCATTGTAGTACCTTCAAGGATAGGTACTTGCTATAGATAACAACAGGGGGGTTACGAGGTTATTTTTTTTAAATTAATTTATTTTGTAATAACTTTGTAATTAACAAAATTAAACAAAACAATTGTATTTAAAAACATAATTTTTTAAAATATAATCTCAGCATTAATCTAATTTTAAATTTATAGTGAACCCACCAAATTATTTATTTATTTTTAAGAAATTTCTCATTTTAATTTAAACCCTTCCTTGATTGATTTTCCCATTTTTAAATCTATTGAAAGAAAGATTACATTGATCAATTAAGAATGTTCCATGTATAAAAGAATTAATGAAAGTACTAGAAACTCTTAATATGATATATTCCTCATAGAATTATCCAGTCAACCATTTAACAGACATGATGAAGACAAGAAAGAAAAGAGTGTATTAAAATATGCGAAAATCACAAGCATCTACCTGGACATTGATGCTAATCGCTACACCCTAGAAACTATAGAGAAAATTCCTCCTCTCAGAACCTTCTCCTTTATGAAAATTCCTTCCTTCTCCAAAATTCATTGTCCTTTGAAAATGAACCCCCAAGTTGTGATATGGAGTTCTCTCCCAAAAATTGGGGCACTAATTGTACATTCACCTGAGAGAACTCCTTGCTCACCAGACTTCAACTCTAAATTAACTTTTCTTTATCTTTCTTTTATCTATTCCATTCATATTCATTAATTAATTAAATTACTTTATTTAATTTTCACTTGACTTCCTTTTAGATTAATTTATTAAATTTAATCTCATGCATGTATCATGCAATCATGGAACTTTTAATTAATTGACTTCTTTTGCCACTTCTAGATTTATTTTTTAACATTAAATTTGATAACTATTTATTAACTTAAATAATAATATTATTTAGCATTTATTTAAAAATGAACTCTAAATATATTATTATTAAATTAAATTAATATTATCACTTTCCAAATTTATACTTATAACTTTTATCTTCAAATTTAATTCTTTTTATTTAATTAATTTCTTGATTAATTAAATATAATTAAATATTAAAATATCATAATAATGCTCCAATAAATTAAATCATTAATTTAATCTTTTGATTAGACCCAATTAATAGAAATTTCAGCAAAGACTCATAAAGTAAAATACAAAAACCCATCATAGAAAAACACATACAAATCAACTAAAGGATTATAATCACAAATTAACATCATCCAATGCATTCAAAGGGTACAACTTAGATACTTGTCCTAATTTTCTAGGACAAATGACTTAAAGGCTTAGGATTTGGACTAAAGAATTTATCTCTTCTCTCTTACCATTGAGATAATGCAATAGGGTATGCTCATCCTGGCAATTCAAGGAAGTTGATACTCGGTACCTACAACTTGCATAAAATCTATACATGTAAAAACACAATATATACTAAGCTAAATAGGCAATGGTAGGAAGTGATGCATTGTGTAGATCCCGACTAGCAGGTGACTACAACTCCCTTCCTCAACCACATCTGAAAATGCCATACATAAAGAAAACAAACATGCACACCATACACATGTAGTATGGGGTAAGTATCCATAAGAAAACAAATATGATAATCCATCTAACTAGTCATCTTCAATAACTAAAAACATTGTAATAATCATCATACACACATGAAGTACAAAGTACCAAGTAATCTCATCATATATCAATTCAATCTGAAACAATATTTGCTAATCTCAAAATAATACTACTAATCATCGAACATAAAACTAGCCTGAAAGTGTTTAGCAATGATAGCAAAAATGTAACTAGGAAAATTGTAAACTAGGGGTAGGCATTACATTAAGGGCCACAAATTCTAATGGAAACATTTATGCATCTACCTTTTCCATGGTGTACATGATTAGAAAATATAGATAATCACTAATATCATAATTAAATGTACTTTCTCCATGGTATGAATGCATTCAAAAGATGAATGCCAAGATTGTTTACTAGTTAAGGCCAAGTTTGAGAAGCTTGTAGAAGCTAGATTTATCTATCATATTCTTTAGTCCTCTTGAATTTCAAAAGTAGTTTCCATTGGTAAAACTAATAACAAGATGAGAATGTGCATTCATTTTAGAAATCTTAACAAAGCCTCTTTAGATTGTAACTATCATCTTCCAAACATTAGCATGTTAGTTAAATCCTCTAATGTCCATGTTTTATTTTCCTTTCTGTATATTTTCCTACATAGAACCAAATATTTATAATCCCTCAAGATCAATATAAAATAATTTTATAACACATTGTGGAGCATTTTGTTGGGTTGTTACGTCTTTCAGCTAGAAGTTGGGTGATCAAGCTCTTGTATATATGTAGATTTGTGCATTAAATTTATAGATAAACCTTATAAAGTTCTCATGTAAGATAATCATTGAAATAACTATTCATTGTAGACTTGAGTGGTTTCATTGTAAGGTTCTTTGTTATGAATTTTGATGCAAAGGACATAAAAGATCTTGTATTGCATTAGTTTTTATGTATGCTTGGAAAATGATTCATTATGTTTTCAATAAGAAGCAACTAAATATATGATTCTATTCATTCCTTAGAAATATTTAAATTTGATTCTTGTACATTAGAGTGTTAAAATTTGAGTTATCTAGTACTATTAAATCTCTAGACTATATTGATGGAAAGAATAACATCAACTTATCACCAAGGAAATCCTCTTAATTTCATAGTAGTAATAGAAGAAATTAAATCCAATATAAGAAATAGTCTAAAATTCATATGAAAAAGTATGTGGTAGGTGAACATTTTACTTCTCCAAAATTTGTATGGAAATAGGAGAATAAATCTCTATTTATTATAGATTAATATAATATTCAAAAATAATATACCATAGAATCTTCTAAAGATAATACTAATAAAATAATAATTACTATTGATCTTATATTGGTTTTGACAAGTGAGTGTCAACACACTTAGGCTATTTACTTAGTTTATGTTGAACAAGTAGTACATGTTGAGCACAACATGTATATATTAGACCATGATGAGTCATAGTGAGTGTCGAGCCACTCATGTGCCAAGTCACTCAATTGTTGAGTAGATAGTATATGCCAAGTGACACAAGATCCGAGTGAGCAGTGGATGTAGAGCAATATAGGTGTCAAGTCATAGTATAAAGATTAGTATATGTCAAGCATCAAAGACTTTAAATGCCTAGTTAGACAGTTTTGACATTTTTTTTGTAAAGGCAAAAACACTTATGTAAACCACCTTTGAGCTAACTTAAGATTGAATTTCAATATTTTGGAGATAAGGACAAATCTTAGGTTGGATTCCCTAGCCATAGATTTATACCTAACCCTAAGTCACCTAAGTCTTCATAAGAAGGATAAACCCTAAACTCTTTATCAAGTGTGTAAGGTGTAGAAGGAGCAAAGAGAATAGTTTGCATGAACACGTAGAGCATTCATGGTGGCTTAGAAGTTATGAAGTGAAACTAAATTGTAGAATAAATTAGAGTAGAACAAAGGATAGAGAAAAGGATACAATAAAGAGACATTTGATCAAGAAGGATCAAGAAGACATTGTTTAGAGGTGATATGTTATCAAGAAATTAAGTGCTAACTAGAAGATCAGAGCTGAGACATTCTAATAGGTGATTTTAGTCAAAATCTCTTAATAGAGTAGTCCTAATAGGTTATCTAAAATCCTTTAATAGGGTTCTTACTTAGTTGTGAATTAAATTCCTTTAGCTATACACACTTCTAATAGGGTGTTGAAATCCTCTAATAAGGTGAGACGTAATAGTCTTTGTAAGCCTTTAACATGGCAGACCTTTCATAGGGTAGATCATGTCTCATGATCAAAACATTGAAGTAGTGAAGATTTGTGGGTGGCATCCTGTTCCCAGTTATACATTCTCACTTGGAGGGTTTCTAAGTAATCATATATGGTGTCATATGTGTGTGATTACTTATATGTTTTACATGCTCGAGATTTACATGCTTTACACATTTTTCTAGTTTACTCATTGAATATATGAGATGGATGTGTGGTAAAAGTTATATGGGTCCAAGTTTAAATTGCTAGTTCACCCCCCACCCCAAAAGTTTACCTTTCCTATTATGATTCCAACAATTGGTATCAGAGCTTTGTTCTATAAAAGAGAAGCTTTTCAATTTTGAGGAAAGATCTTGAAATGAAAGTCTACAAATTGGGAAAGACTATTGAGAACTAGGAGATTGATATACATCTCATTCTAAATCAAATAAATGAAGCAAGAGAAGAACTAAAGTTCTTGAAGAGAAGGAAGGAAATTGCTATTGTAGAGAATGACATACAATACAAAGAGATAGACACTACTAAGTTATTTGTAGATGGAGACTGATAAATTTGATGCAATAGTTGCAGATCTAATGGAAAAGAATGGAGCCCAAGCTGAGTAAATAATCAATCTCAAGTTAGAGCAATAATCATAAGCTATACTACTATGTGAATTGACTAAATAGAAGAAGAAAGCCATGGACACCAAAGTTATGATTGAGGAAGACAAAAGAGTTTTGTCCAATAGATTGGAAGAGGAATCATTAGAATTAACCAAGATTTCCAACATGCAATTGGATACTAAGTCAAATGATGAATGCCAACTATGAATTGAATGTCAAAGACATTGAGATAACAACATTGAAACTGCAAAATGAGAAATTCCAAAATGACCTAAAGAAGGAAAAGGAATTTTCTAAAAGTTTCAACAAACCAAATGAATCCATCAAATACTTTGAGCAACTATTGAGATCCCCTAGATCTAATAATGATACATCTAGACTAGGATAGACCATTAGTGAAGAAGGAGAGTCATCCAAAAGTGCAAAAGAAAGGAACAATGAAGGTAAGAACTCCAAACCCTCTTTCCATAATTGTGATATGGAAGGACATACTACTAATGTGTGCAGGAGAAAGTATACAAATCATAATTTCAAGCCTAAGAACATGGTTCACTCATAAGTGTAATAAAAAAGGTCATTAGGCACATGAATGCAAAACCAAGACCATGCATACACAAAGATGTGAAGGATATTGCTACAATTGTTAGAAGTATGGGAATAGAGCTTTTGAGTGTAGATCCAAACCCATGTGGTCATCTAACAAGCAAGAAAAGGTAAGGAACAATGGAAACTCTTATAATTGGGATTATAATACAAGGTATAGCTATCATTATTGTCAAGAATATGGACATGTTTTTGAGAATTGTATTAGGACATACTTCAAAGGTAACTACCAAAGTCGGTTGAGCCAAACCACATATTTCAGCTATTTGAAGACTAGTCACATCAGTAGGTATTGTCCAACTAGGTCAAAGGCACCAAATTGTGAATTTGATAAAGGCAAAGGCAAGGAATATGTTGAACACATCAAAGATGAAATTAATAAGAAATGGAAGAGAAAGGATGATTGTGGTACATCAAATTAATAATACAAGGTATAGCTATCATTATTGTCAAGAATATGGACATGTTTTTGAGAATTGTATTAGGGCATACTTCAAAGGTAACTACCAAAGTCGGTTGAGCCAAACCACATATTTCAGCTGTTTGAAGACGAGTCACATCAGTAGGTATTGTCCAACTAGGTCAAAGGCACCAAATTGTGAATTTGATAAAGGCAAAGGCAAGGAATATGTTGAACACATCAAAGATGAAATTAATAAGACATGGAAGAGAAAGGATGATTGTGGTACATCAAATGGAGAAGGGATTACTTCACCCAATGGGTAAGGTGATCATACCTCATCAAACTAGGCAATTAAGAGGTATGTAGGACCATAAAGGTTATATCATACATTAGTTCCAAAATGACTTATCACTAAATAGATTACATTAGCATGAATAATGATGCAAGATATTATTAGAAATCCAAGATAAAATCTTTATGTTTTTCATGTTGTTTCCAAGCATGAAATATTTCCTATGTGTGTGGAGTGAAATGCTAGAAGATGCCAAGCTAATAGTCTAGCTAGTTGATGTTGAGCTTGTAGTAGTTACTAAGTGATTGAAATGTTAATGGATGCCAAGTGGGCCTAAAATTGGTTGATGTTGAGCTTACAGCTATGTAAGCACTCAACATTTATCACAAGATTTTCAGAGGATATTTGATTGATTTTAGCTCAATTTTCATCACTTCAAATCTGGGAAAGAGTGAGAAGAGTAGAAGTTGATTTGGAAATCTACCCAAAGCAGCTATAGAAGATTTCAGCAATGATTCTAAACCAATTCATTAGATTTCATAAGGTATTTATCAAGAGCCAAGCTACTTAGCTTAAATTTTGTAAACCCTAGTTTTACATTATGGCATCAAGTTCAAAGAATGTAGAGGGGAAGGAAGTTTTGAATGTTCAATTAGTGAGTAATGAGGTCAAGCAACCCATTTTCAAAGCTATTCTTGGCATTGGTTATAAGCAAGACCCTTCTAGTGCATTATCAATGATTCCACCGAATTTGATAATGGTACAAGATGTAAGAAAATTTTATAATTATAAGATAGGAAGAATTGGTGATATGGAG
The DNA here is from genome assembly GCA_028749045.1 of Cupressus sempervirens. Classification (NCBI taxonomy): domain Eukaryota; kingdom Viridiplantae; phylum Streptophyta; class Pinopsida; order Cupressales; family Cupressaceae; genus Cupressus; species Cupressus sempervirens. The sequence goes on along the minus strand of CM053792.1, from coordinate 633,817,340 downwards.
ATTAGGGAAGCATATGGAAGACTATGTAATAATGGTGTTTTGAAAGAAGAGTTCAAAATTGTAGAGAGGAAGGGATTGATATGAGCCCTAGATTTTCCAAATGTGTTTAAAACAGAATGGATAAGGATAGTGCATAGCTGAATTCATGATGGTTCATTATGGCTAGACAATGGACCTATCAAAATTAATAAGAGAATAATTCATAGGGTTACTAGTTACCCAACCCTAGATTGGCCTAAGTCATTGAGAAGTGATTCAAAAGAGGTAATTGTGAAGAATATTAGAGCCATCTAGAGAAAAAGAGGCATGACAATTGATACAATTACTAATCCATTAATTAACTTTGTTGTAAGGATGATTTCATGCTTTTTTTACTAGTCTAGTAGATTGAACAGTGTGCCCTATATAGCTATGGATGTGGGATACAAAATTGTCAAGAAAGATCACATATATGATCTAGTAGAGCTACAATTGCAACAATTGATGGAGAACCTTGGAGCAATCAAAAAGACTAAGAGTGCAGAATGCAAGTTTAGTTCTATATTGATTTTTATATTCTTTTATTTGAAAAACACATTCCCTTAATTTGGCATTATGGGATGGAAATTCAACAGATTAGTAGTAGTGTTGATTGGTGAATACATTGAACAATTAGGAGAGAATTTTGAATCCTTAATGACAAGTTATTTTGAAAACTTCAAGAAGTCAATAAAGGAAATATTGAGAATATTAGTGCCACTAGTAGAGAAACACTATGATGATGTATGTTTTCTAGTGGATGCTGATTATACTGATGTATAAGCTGCTACAGCAAGAGTAAGATGGTTGGGACCCTTAGGTTATGAAATTAATGTGCATGAAGCCTCTATAGCCATTACTATGTTACTTGTAGAAGAGGTAGATAAAAGTACAAAGATATTTGGAAACCATTAGATGGTAAAGTCCAAAATTACCATGGAACAGAAGACTACCTTTGCCATGAAGGAAAAGTATAAGATAGTGAAGAAATTGAAAGCCAAATTTGGAGAGGGTGCCAAGCAAGAACAAGAAGAAGAAGAGGATGAAGAGGAAGAAGACTCTTATACACATGCACCACTAGCTTTGACACAAGGTATGGTAGAAGACCAAGAAGAGGAGACTGAAGGTTCCAAGGGAGAAGAAGCCAAGGAAGCATCTACTCCTATTGAGACAAAGAAGAGGAAAGCTAAGATCCAACCAGTGACTAAATCTAAGAAGGTAGCCAAGCCAAGTTAGCCCAAGCCCATTGCACCTACTACAAGAGCTAGTACACATGCACAAACTCAAAAGGCCAAGGAGAAGACCAAACCAGCAAAGCAAGGAGGCCAAGAAGAAATTATGTGGTACAAGTTGAGTTAGATGAAGAGAAAGTAGAATTAGATGGCAACAAACAATTTAAGGTGGTGAGTCACAATCCTTTGTCAGATTTAAAAAATTTATGTGAAAATATGAAGAATAGTGTAGACTTATTAAGATTTTGTCATGTTGATTTTGATAATTTGGGTAAAGTAGAGAAAAATCAAGTGGAGGAGACCATATATGCCATGATGGAAAAATTCAAGACAAGTCCAATAGAACCTGCCAACTCAATGCCTAAGAGTCTATATGATAGAATTGAGAAAAAATGGCACTATTGCCTGAACTTGGAGAGATGGATTAAAGAAACATCTCTAGCTCAAGTGATTCCTAAACTTAGTAAGCCACAAATTGCTAAGGCTATGAAAAAATATGTAGTTAGGTATGTACCTAAATACATAGCCTTTAGTATATTGAAAAAATAATATTGAGGGTGTTGTTAAGAAGACCACTCAAATGTTAAAACTTACTTATGGGTTAACGACAATAAAGGAAGATGAGGAAGGACTCATTGAGGTTAAGGATGATGAAGAAGATGATAAGAATGAAGGTACAATGGAGGGAGGAGAAAAAATAACAATAAATGATAGGGAAATGGCTGAGGAAGAGTAGCAAGAAGAATAGAGTGTGCAAGACACACAATTGCTAAGTGTCAGTCCTTAACATGTAACAAGGGAGACTACCGAGACAATAACTATTAAGGATTTTTTTTATCTATTAGCTTAGAAAATTAATCCCCTTACAAAGGATGATTTGAAGAAGATACTAGATCAATCTACACTGCAAGCCAAACTTTGTGACAATCCTATTTTGGTAAGTGTAGATGAATTATCGTAGATAGTGACTAATACTAAAAGGGAAAAGGTGAATCAACAAGAACCAACTTCTATCATCCCTCAAGTTACTAATGTACAACCTTTGGTCAAGATACCAAAAGCCATATAAGACAAGGTTTATACAATCACCAAGATTGATATAATAGAAAAGAGCATAGTGGAAGCATAAGTTGCTACTATAGAACAACAAGAAATAGGTCAGGTAGACTTATCTACACCTGTAACACAAGATCAAGGTGCAAGTTAGATCATTTTGGTAGAATAGGCCAAGACTAAAAAGAGCAAGATGACACCACAATTGAAGGAGCAAACAAATATTCAAGCCCTATTAACCTTACCAGTATCTAGAACTTTATCAAGTCATACTCTTTAGAAGCTGAGTGTAGATGCCACACCATTGCAAATCTTAGTACCAAGCCTAAGTTCATCAAAGGATGAAGAAGTAATTCAATATGGAGATGTGAGCCTTGATGAAGAAATTATTTTTCCAAAATATGATTATGATACCATGACCATAGAACATATGGACATACTACAACAAGCCCTAGCAAGGAAAAAGCATCAAGAAATGCTTAGAAAGGAGCATAGGAAAAAGTAGGCACTACAAGATATTAAAGGCATCTTTTTAGATGCATTCAATTTGTCAATTCTGGATGAGACCAAGACACCAATGGAACAACTAGAATATATAGTGGAGAAGGTCAGTAATGAAGACCTAAATACTAATGCAAAATTACTTGAATGGTTAGAAAAGAAATTCCAAAACAAAGTGAATGAAAAGATATTAGGTGACATAGCACTAACAAAAGTTGCATTGGCAACTAAGGTTGACGATGTGAAGAAGATACTTGAGAACATACTCTCATTGTACACTAAATCGTGCAATCCATCACTCTTTACCAAAGAGACCAAAAGTTACATTCTGAGGCTAGAGAGCCAAATTACTACATCAGGTGCAAAACTACTAAAGAATCTAGCTTAGAGTGAGAAGCATTTTGGAACATTGCTCCAAACCCAAACTCAATTAGCTATATTGATAGTAGATGAGGCCAACATTAAGGCTAAATTGACTAGCATCTAGGCTGTTCTCACCCCCTCCATGGAAATTTTTCACAAGGGGCTAGGCTATGCCAAAACCTTAATGAAGAAAGATCCAAATCTTTCTACCTTAGATGGTCTAGTTTACCTTGTTGCTAAACTAGAAATCCAAATCAAGTCATTGGTTGTAGCATGTGAGAACTAGGATGCAACTCAAAATGGTATTGGATGTCCATAAATACTTTTTGGAAAGACATACAATAAATGTATAACCCATTTGACATAAGTGTCTGTTGCTCAAATTTTTAGTCCCGTAGTAATTTGGCAAAGTAGATGTTTCATCATATTTGGTCTTGTCAAGTCAATAAGTCTTTCCTCTTTAGGTGATGATTGTCTCCATCGGGTTTCCATCTCTCCCCCTTCTTGCACATTGTATAGCTAGGTGGGTTTTCCTCATGGTCATAGTTCATTTGGGTAGTCTAGATCCTTACTCGATGGAGATTCTCAAAGGATACTACTGTAGACAAATTTACTTGCAGATTATATGAACTGAATATGAAGAAAGATGAAGGGTCGGCAAATTTTTGGTGTGAATCTTGTTGTAGAGACAACTAAGTTTTGTGCCATTTCTTTACTGTTCGCTTTCTTCTTTTGTATGTTATATTTCCATAAAGGTTAAGTTGAAGTAATTAAGTGAACAGAGTTTCATTTTGTTATTTCATTTTAATGGAACTGGTAAATCAATCAAAGAGTTGACACTAGTTTTGGGAAATATTTCCATTAAGTGTTTTGTTTGTATGCATTCCATCCTGTTTCTTCTTAATCATTGTGATATTCTGTTGTGCATCAGAAGTCATAAAATTGTGAGGGTTCAAACACAACAAGTATCTGTTAGTTGTTTCATCTACATAGTTAAGCTTGCATTGCATTTCATATTTGCATCTATCATGATTTCTTTGTTGAGAAATTCATAAGAGTGTGAAGATCACAGCACAACATTTTGCATCTAAATTCCACCTGAGATTTCACTTGCCTGGGTGGAACTCGGTTTTCCTCTATTGTTCTTCGATTAAGAACATACCCCGCAGTAGGAATTAGAGATAAAACAAATTCATTGCATATCAGTTCATAAGGGAGTTGTACCTTCCAATTTAGAGGAAATCTATCAATCTCATGATAGATTATCCAACTATTGGCATCTAATTGTTCTTTTAGAATTGGGCATTTGGAGAATTTATTTAAAAGGAAAATCTATTTACCAACAGATTTTTGGCGACTCCATTGGGGAAATGAATAGTCGCTTGATCAAAAAAACCTATGTCATGAGGAAAAATGGTACTACCTCACGAAAACATAGTTCCAGTACTCCAACCTAACCTTGGTTTTCAAGATGACCAAGAGGATATTATTTCATCCCTGAATACTTTTTTTTGGAGACACAGAAGGAATATTGAACACTATTAGAACGCTAGCTAGGTATTAGAGGAAGAAGAAAGAAGAGCTGAAGACTTGGAACGAGTTGTTCAAAGGAGACAGATCTGGAGAGAAAAAAGACAACTCAAACAATAGGCTCAAAGATAAACTAAACCTAGCATCCTGGAAAGGTTCTTAAGAATTACCAAGGAACAAGGTGGGTAAGACCCCATTTTTGATAAGCTTACAAAACTTGGCTTTCCCATCCTCGAAGTTCCAAAGCGGAAAGGTGAATAGAAGAGTCGAAGTAGACCACCTTCCCTTGTATGGAATTAGAACACTAGTGCTTCTTAGTCTACCTATCAGGTATTGGCCTTACATGAAATCACCACTCCCTCTGTGGTTAATTTTCCTCCGTTCATTGCCAAAAAAATCATCACTGCTCCATGGGCTATAGTGATAGGACCATTAGCATTAAATGCTTATCACCCACTTCCATCAAGTTCAAGGAAGAATTTCCCTAAATTCTTGGGTGATGGGAAAGTTACTATAGATGAACACATTAAAGCCTTCTTTGCAGCTACCCATATATTAGGGGTGGGACATGAAGATGTTGCTGTGAGATTATTCGTAGAGACCCTTATGGAGGATGCAGCAGATTGGTTCTACCATTTACCTGATAATTCCATAACTGACTGGGACTCGATGAGAATTGAATTTGAGGCAAGGTTCAAAACTATGGAAGATGAACATGCCTTACTGACACAATTGAGTTCGATTAAGAAGCAACCAGCTATAAGCATGAGGGATTTTGTGGCTAAGTTTAATAAGATTAATAGTAGAATTCCCACTGCTGATAGACCCACGACTGGTAACCTGAAGACTTTCTTCATTAGTGTTATGCCTCTGGATATCAATTATGATCTAAGGAGAGCTCACCCCACAGATTTAGCAGATGCATAAAGGAAGGCCATAGAATTCAAAGATGATCTTATTTCTGCGAGAAAATGGAAGCGAGAAATTCAAACGAAAGGAAGCTCTAGCAATACTACTTCATTTGAGGAAATGATACAAAAATTATCAAATGAATTGACAGTCATGAAGAGACAATTGCCTGTGTTTAATCAGTCTTATCAGAGGAATTATCAGAATCCACCAGGAAGGAACAACGATGGAAAATTCCCATAGCTTCAAGGTGCACAACCTAGGTTACAAATTGAGGCCGCGGCCAAAAAGGGAAATATGTGTGTTTTTCCTCTGACTATAGACCATGATAGTACTAGTTGTCCAGAAACTATGCGCACGATGCAGTTGTTATCCATTAAGGAATTGAATAGTGCAAGTCCTAGTTCAGAGCCTGATCCATACTCAAATGGTGACTCTGGAAATTTATTTTTAGAATATGAATCAGATTCTAAATCCAAGGTTGAATGTTATGCAACCATTGATGGGACTTCATACACAGTGCTAACTCATGAGTAGAGGATGAAGAATCAGTCCTCTACTCACCCTCACAAAGATAATTCCAATCCTTCTTTGAGCAAGGCACATACTGATCAAGGGACGTCCTCTGCTTTAATGAGTAAAGACAAGACATCTTTTGATTTTGTTCAATTCTGTGAAGAATCAAAGGTTCAAATTTCTACTATCGATTATTTGAAATCTCACCTTGCTGAGTTAAAAAAGCTAGTAGATAGATGTAAAAATGATGTCCCAAATCTTAATCATAATGTGACGGTTGAGAAAGAAGAGGAGACCTTAACATATGACTTATTCAATCAGGAAGATTCTACCATCTTAGCAACATTTTCGAGACAAAACACCTGAACCTTTTTATATCTCACTGTATATCAATGGATGCAAGCTAAGTAACTGCATAATAGATTTAGGTGCCTCAAATAACGTTATGCCTCAGTCTGTAGCCAAAGCCTTAGGACTCAATCTCACTAAGGTACATGGTAGGTGTTACTCCATGGATGCCAAACAGGTCCCCTTGGTTGGGAAAATTAAAGATGCTCAAGTAGCCTTAGCTGCACATCCCGAGAAGAAGCTCTTATTGACTATCCTAGTAGCTGATATCCCAGCTAGTTATGGACTATTATTGAGTAGAAGTTTCTGTCGAGATTTAGGGGGTGAAATAAAGTTAGACCGGTCTCAAGCTGTGATACCCATTGGAAACAAGAAAATCAAATTGGAACTTGAAGAAAAGGCTAAATTCACAGTTTTAAAGTCAGACGATCCTAAAGCCCAGATTTTGTACCAAGAGCTTGAATTTGGTAATTACATGCTCTTTACTGAACACGACCTAGATGAACAAACAAATGAAGAGAAGATTGTGAAGGTTTCTGATGAAAGTAAAGATGTGTTAGGCATTTGGACATTGGAATTCAATGGAAGTTGTGCTTCTATAGGATCTGGAGCGGGTGTGGTGTTGATATCCCTAGAAGGAGAAATTGAACCTTTAGCTTTCAAATTAGAATTTGGGAATACAAATAACACTGCAGAATATGAGGCCTTACTTCTGGGAATCATGTCAGCAAAGGACAGAGGAGTAAAGATTTTAAAAGCTCGAGGTGATGCAGAGCTTATTGTGAAATAGGTAAAAAGACAATACTCTGTTAAAAATCACAAATTGAAAAATTATAGAAACAGAGTATGGGATGAAATTGAAGGTCTGGAGGCTTTTTCTATTGAAGCGGTACCAAGAGAAATGAATGCTAAAGCTGATTCATTAGCGGTCTCAGCTTCTCTATTACTTCCTCATCTAGATTTCAAAGACAAAAAGTATTAGATTGAAATTGTGTATCTGTCTGTTGTCCCGGATAACACAGAATCATGGTAAGTCTTTAGTGATGATAAAAGTTTGCAGTTGTTCCTTGAGAATGACGAGCTCAACTTTGAGCATGAAAATACGAAACATCATCAAAATGGTGAAGTTCATTTGAAAGGTAATATCATTCCCCCATATTTTGTGGCTTTGGAAAAACTTTTCAATAGACATGATGCTTATATAAAACAAAAGAGAATAGAAAAAGGACCTACTACAGGTGAATACGAAGGAGTGAACATTGGAGAGGTTGATGATCCTAAAATGATTAATCTTGGAAAATGTTGTACTCTTGAAGAAAGAGAAGTTGCAAAGCAACTATTTGAAGAATACAAAGATGTCTTTGCATGGAGTTATGAAGACTTGAAGAGTTATAGAGATGGGAAAGTAAAAAATCAAATCCCACTTAAGCTAGATGCAGTCCCATTTAGATAGAAACAAAGGAATTATAACCCCAATGTTGCAGATGCCATTTTTTGGGAGGCAGATAAAATGTTGAAAGCAAGAATAATATATCCCATCCATCACTCCACTTGGATAGCTAATATAGTGCCCGTCAGGAAGAAGAATGGAGAGATAAGGATGTGTGTTGATTTTCATAATTTGAACCAAGCATCTCTAAAAGATAATTTTGCTCTTCCTAATATGGACTATTTACTGCAAATGGTAGTAGGCTCGGAAATGATGTCGATGCTTGATGGTTTTTTGGGTTATATCTAGGTTGAAGTGGAAGAGAAAGATCAACATAAAATGACATTTACTACTCCTTGGGGTACATTTGCATATCACAGGATGCCTTTTGGGTTGATCAATGCTGGAGCAACTTTCCAAAGATGTATGAGTAAAACCTTTGCAGATATGAAAGATTGGATCATAGTTATATATTTAGATGATCTCACTGTGTTTTCAAAGAAAATGAAAAATCATATGGAAGATCTAAGGAAGGTGTTACAGAGATGTAGAGAACATAGGATATCCCTTAATCCTAAGAAGTCAGTTTTCTGTGTGACAGAAGGAAAACTCCTTGGTCATACAGTTTCTCAAGAAGGTATTAAGATTGACCCTGAAAGAGTGAAAGCTATTCAGAGAGTAAGCCTGCCCTCAAGTAAAATAGGGGTTAAATATTTCTTTGGTCAGGTGAATTTTCTTAGAAGATTCGTACCTGATTTTCCAAAAACCACTAAACACATAGTGGATATGATGAAAGGAAGTTCAAACTTCAAATGGAATGAGGCAGGAAAATAGGTGTTCTGAGATATAAAAACTGCTATTGTCAGTGCCCCTATATTGTGTCATCCAAGTTATAAAAGAGACTTTATTATTTATTTCTATGCTTTTGAACATACATTGTCAGCTATCCTTGTACAGGAAAATGAGGAAGGAATACAAGCTCCCATTGCTTTCATGAGCATTCCCCTAAAGAATCATGAACTCAAATATTCCCAGATCGAAAAAACATGCTTTTTCAGTGGTTAAAGCCCTTAAAAATTTTTGATTCTATATCCTGCATTCATGTTCAATAGTTTTTGTCCCAGACATAGCAGTTAAGAGTGTATCGACTCAACAAGATATAAGTTGCAATGTCAGGGGAGCATGGATAGCAAAGATACAAGAATATGACATAGAGATTAATCCTACTAAGTTGGTAAGAGGGAATGCTTTATGTAAAGTAATTGCAAAAAATAAAATTGCTGGTGAGTCAGAGGAACCAAGTGAAAAACAACTAGTGTTGGTTGTAAGTCTCTATGACCCATGGTTTGAAAACATCTCCTATTTCTTAACATATGGTGAATGTCCCAAAGGCCTCAATGCAAAACAAAGGAGAGATATTAAGCTGAAGGCAACCAAATATGTAATCTAGGATGGTAAAATTTTCAAAAGAGCTATTGATGGTACCTTTCTTAGATGCGTGGATAAACAACAACAACAAAAGCTGTTGAAGACCTTTCATGATGAGGCTTGTGGTGGACATTTTTCTTCTTCAGTCATAGCTTTTAAGATATTAAGACAATGTTACTATTGGCCCAGAATGTTTAAAGATGCATATGATTGGGTTTCAAAGTGTGAAAAATGTAAAATGTTCTCTGGGCATCCTCAGCTAGCAGCCCTACCTTTGAGGCCTGTTGTAATTGACAAACCTTTTCAGCAATGGGGCCTAGATTTTATTGGTCCTATCAATCCAGTATCTAGTGCTGGTCACCAATACATAATAACTATGACTGACTACTTCACTAAGTGGGTGGAGGCCAAAGCTACAAAGAACACCACTTCTAAAGTTGTATGTGAATTCATAAAGGAGAATATTTTAGTTAGGTTCGGGGTTCCTATCAAATTAGTAACGAATAATGCTTCCTATTTCTCTTCAATTGAAATTATGGATTTCTGTTTTAAGTATGGAATAACTGTTGGCCATTCATCAGATTATTTTCCTCAAGGGAATGGCTAGGCTGAATCTAGCAACAAAAACTTAGTAAATATCATTAAGAAGCTAGTTTCAGATAATCAAAAGAACTGGCACAAGAAATTTTTTGAAGCACTTTGGGCGGATAGGGTGACACCCAAGAGAGCAATTGGTGTATCTCCTTTTGAATTGGTGTATGGAACTGAAGCAAGTTTACCTCTACCTCTAGAGCTGGCCACAAACAAACTCAGAACAATAATTGAAGATGATATTTATAAAGATGGCCTGGAAAAGAGAATGTTGTATTTAAGTAAACTTGAATAGGAAAGAGAAGAAATTGTTGACCATATTACGCAACACCAGAGGCGAGTGAAAGAACTATTTGATAAAAGAACAAGACCACAAAAAATTATGGTGGGAGACAACGTATTGCTCTGGGATAAGAGAAATGCTCCTAAAGGAATGCATAAAAAGTTCGACACTCTATGGAAAGGTCCTTTCACAATTCATCAAGCATTTGAGAACAATTCTTTCAAATTGGCCTATGAAGATGGTGATGTACTACCCCTGATCTACAATGGTCAGGATTTGAAGCTCTATCAAATTTTGAATTGAAAACAGGTAACCCCTATATTGTAATATAGTAGGTTTAGTGTTTTGTGTGTGCTTTAGTTAGTCTTTCCCTTTTCTACTTTTCCTTTACTTTGTTCTTTGTTTTTCTTTAAGTTTTGTTGTGCTGCCACCTTTTATTTCCTTTTTGCAAAACTAGAGATTTTGAGTCCCTTGCTTGGGTATTCTCTACACAAGTCCCCTGTCAGAGCCAGCTGTTGCTCGACTTTTTAGTCCCGTAGTAATTTGGCAAAGTAGATGTTTCATCATATTTGGTCTTGTCAAGTCAATAAGTCTTTCCTTTTTAGGTGATGATTGTCTCCATCGGATTTCCATCTCTCCCCCTTCTCGCACATTGTATAGCCAGGTGGGTTTTCCTCACGGTCATAGTTCATTTGGGTAGTCTAGATCCTTACTCGATGGAGATTCTCAAAGGATATTACTTCAGAAAAATTTACTTGCAGATTATATGAACTGAATATGAAGAAAGATGAAGGGTCAGCAAATTTTTGGTGTGAATCTTGTTGCAAAGACAACTGAGTTTTGTGCCATTTCTTTACTGTTCGCTTTCTTCTTCTGTATGTTATATTTCCATAAAGGTTAAGTTGAAGTAATTAAGTGAATAGAGTTTCATTTTGTTATTTCATTTTAATGGAACTGGCAAATCAATCAGAGAGTTGACACTAGTTTTGGGAAATATTTTCGTTAAGTGTTTTGTTTGTATGGATTCCATCCTATTTCTTCTTAATCATTGTGATATTCTGTTGTGCGTCAGAAGTCATAAGATTGTGAGGGTTCAAACACAACAAGTATCTATTAGTTGTTTCATCTGCATAGTTAAGCTTGCATTGCATTTCATATTTGCATCTATCATGATTGCTTTGTTGAGAAATTCATAAGAGTGTGAAGATCACAGCATAGCATTTTGCATCTAAATTCTGCCTGAGATTTCACTTGCTTGGGTGGAACTCGGTTTTCCTCTACTATTCTCCAATTAAGAACATACCCCGTAGTAGGAATTAGAGATAAAACAAATTCATTGCATATCAGTTCATAAGGGAGTTGTACCTTCCAATTTAGAGGAAATCTATCAATCTCATGATAGATTATCCAACTGTTGGCATCTAATTGTTCTTTCAAAATTGGGCATTTGGAGAATTTATTTAAAAGGACAATCTATTTACCAACAGTGTCAAAAAGGTGGAGAATTAGATAAAGGGAGAGAAATATTTTGGGAAGAATGAGAGAATGGGGGGGAGATACAAGGAAAGTGAGAAATGGGGGAGAGAAAGCAAAGAGGGAGAAGCATCAAAATATAAGAAGTGTTAGATGAAAGAGTATCAACAAAATAGAGCATGAAAAAATAGCATGACTTCAAAGTGTATTAGCTAAGAGAGACTTACTCAGTAGGAGTATATAATTTTGGTTATAGATGTGAAGCCTCACCCCGACCCATCCTAGCACCTATGATACATTGTTATTTTTTATACTCATGATGACATGTCAGAACATTATTGGATACACTGAACTTTGTATGCTATTTTGTGACGTGTGATGCTTACTTCAGTTAGTTGATTTTGCTATTTAATGCTTATAAATATGTATAATGATGAAAGAAAATGTATGCGAGCTAACACATTTGGTTATGCAAGTCGAAAGGCTAGAAATATGAGTAGAATTAGATAAACAACTATTTATTAAGAAGTAGATGCTTTAAATTATATATAATTTCCCTTAGCATGTTAATTCACATTATGCACCTGATTTTGGACCTACTGATGTGTGCAATGAGTGTGCAGGAAAATCAGCCAAGATGACCCAATGGAAGAAACAAAGTTAAATTTCTTGTTAATTTGTGCTAAGTTTATATTGTAATTCTTTAAAGGTTGTAATTTGATCTTACTATGCTACTAACTTTTAATTATTCCTAATGAGCCCTTAAAGGCTTAACAACATTAAATTTAAGCACCCCTATGGATAAGGGTATGGGTGGGGGTACTTTCCAACCCTCTAGCCTCCTAGATTGACTCTTAGGGTCTCTTAAAAACCCTATTATAGGCTGATTTCGAAAATGGGTTGTCCTTTACTTGGGTTAGTAAAACAAACCTCCATCTTGTGTTACTTGAACCCTAGTGGGGTTAAGGACCATACTTAGAGGCCTTTTTGGGGGAACTTTACATTTTTGTCACCCAATCCTCTAGTTTTGGAGAAAGCCTTGAAGATTGAAGGAAGAAAAAAAAAAGGGAAGCTCTTCTCAAACCACCATTGCCATAACTCCTTTATGAAGGTAGGAGTTCTACACTCCATGAATGGTTCTTTGTTTGTGTTCATATTTTGAATCTTGTTGCATCATGTTGGAGACATTGTGTAGATATGCTTTCCTTGTTTTTGTGTTGAGGGTGGTATTGGGAGGGATTTTATCTTGTTTTCTTTGATGTTATTCATATGCCTTCTTGGTGTGTTGATTGTTTTTTTTGAGAGTTTTCATGGGGATTTTTTTGTCAACACCCACCCTTGGATAGGGAAGAAGTGGACATGGTTGGGGAAAGGGCATTAGTTGGACCTCAATAGTGTAGAGTCTCCTCTCATGGAGAGAGGAGGGAGAAAGGGTAGGGTGCATGGATCCCTACTTGTCATCCCATACCTTGTTGTTATTGAGAATTCTTGAATGTGAAAAAGAATGAAAATCCTTGTGGATATAGCCCCGAAAGGGCCTTGTGAAAGAATGGAAATTCTTGAAGTTTTAAGCCCCGAAAGGGCTAAGTGAAGGTATGGTGATTGACTTCTCCTATTGAGAAAATCCACCTTTCCCCTATATTGGTTCATTATTGGACCTATTGTGCAACCGGGTGAGAATGTATGTTCATTTTGCTTATCTCCTTGTGTTGTTATCTCCATGTTGTTCCTTATATCTCCCATGTTTACCCTTGAGGAAATGAAGACCTTTGATAAAAGTCTCTTGTGAAAGTCTTGAAGAAACTCAATGAATTGTAATATTATGTAAATTGAAGTTGAATTTGATGTAGTGGCAAAGATATCAGGTTTTCTTACTGGTTCTTTCCCGATGGAGCCTTGAACCAGGATGAATAATAGAGGAAAGAAAAGAATAAGAAATTCTCCTTGCATTGCTCTCATGTGGTTCCAAATTTTGCATATGTTGTGAGAAAATAGGCTGTTAGATATTGACACTAAATTATAGATCTCCAAGTTTTCCAATTATGTTATTACAATGCAATTTGAGATGTTGAAGTTTCAATATACAGTTAAACAATTTGATGAATTAGAAATACCACATTGTGATCACCAAACTAATACATTCATTGTTATGCCCTATTAGTAATGCAATTGAAATTGAAATAATTATTCATCACCTTTTTGAATTCTGAATATAGAATTATAATTCCTTGTTAAATTTCTTAAAGAACATAATCAATACAATTAGGAAGATTATGATTTCCTTGCATGCTTTTGTATTAAATTGATTAAGAGAATTATAGCTCCATATTGTCTCTAGAAATGTCTAAAATTCATCCTGCATATCATAGATCTTTAGCAAAAAAAAAAAATATGCCAACTCTTAACCAAAATTGTCTTTCAAAAAAAAAAAAAAGTGCACCTCCAGGCCTAAAATACCTCTCTGGAAAATGTATGGAAAAGTTTATTTTCCACTTTCTTGTCACAGAGAATATTTTATGAAATATTCTCCTTGATTTACAAACCAAAAATCATTGTGAATTCATTAAATACTATGATTTGAATAAATTTGAATATAAAACATCTAGATTACATATATGATAATTGCTTTAAGTTCAACATCCCAACTATAAAACTTTGGGCATTTAATTCCTTAGAACTTGTGAGACAAGTCAAATCATATAGAAATTTCAAATATATATATATATATATATATATATATATATATATATATTTATCTCCCAACCACCTATCAGCAAGTACAGGGGTCGAATCTCTTGAGGGAGGGCATGAGATATTTCTTAAAACATTTATATAGTGGCAAAACCTTTTTTTATTATTTTCTTGTCTGCCCCCCACTCATCACCTTAACCCTGCGATGACATGGGGGCATGTTGGCTTATTTAGGTGGAGAAAGGGTTAACATAAATGTTATAGCCTTGCACTTTTCACCCACCCCCATCCCAGCATTTCACTCTACCTCTCGCGTGATCCAATGCATGACAGAGGGAGGAGACAGGTCTGCAAGCGCATACCATCGGGCAGCACGATAGGACTTAGGGAAGCGCACAGGGGAGAGTGGGCCGCTTGTGGGGTCAGGTCTTTGGCTTGCGTGGAAGTTTGTAGGGTTAGGTTTAGGTTAGTAGATGTGTTAGTGTTTAATCTTGTTTATTGTTAGTTGTTAGTTTATGTTACTTGAGTTAGGTTGTTTATAACTTAGTGAGTATTAGATTTGAGTTTTATGTTAGCTACGTTTTAGGGTATGTTTTTAAGGTTAGTATATTATGCTTAGATTAGTTGTAATTGTAATTAGTAGTAGTCATGTTTGATTTAGTAATTAGGTAGTTATGTTTCAATATGAAGTTGAACTAGGATAGTTTTAAATTTATTGAAGTTAAATCTAGTTGTTATATTGCTAGTATAGTGTTAAATCATGTTTTTTTTTAAATTTAAATTATGTTAATTTATATTAATAGTCAAGGATCATTTAGTTAGTATTTATGTTTAGTTAGTTGAAATGTATTGTGTTAGGAAATTATGTTAACATTAAATTAGTTATTATAAAAGTTAAACTTGGAAATTTGAATATCTTCAATTGAATGTTTTAATGTTTAATAATTAGTTTTATAGATTGTGAGAAGAGTTAGAGGGATCCCTACACTGGCACCTAAAAGTCGAACCTAAAATTTTAGTAGTTCTAAATAACGTTCAGTTGACTCTTAGATCTAATTGAATTAACCCTAGTCTTCAATAATAATTAATGATAGATTGATGCAAGATGGATTGTTATGATTATGTAGGAGTTAGCTTTCTAATAAACTTAGGATTAAAGTTAAAGGTTAATTCATTTGCATAACTCTAGTGCTCATTGGTAAGGGAAGTAATGAATACATTAAATATTATTTGTCATAGTATGCTTTAGTTTAGATTTCTTTCATTCAATTTAAATTATTATTATCTCTTAGGTACTGAGGATTGTTAAAATTGTAAGTTAGCTCAAGATCATTTTTGATGAAAGTTAAGTTAATGTTAAATCTTATGTGTGGAGATTATAAAACTTAGATGAAGTGTGCAGAACCTTGCTTATATTATGAGCACAAGCATATCAAGCTTATAGTAGCTTAAGTTTTTAACCTTTAAAAAAAAAATTTGCGGGTGTGTTTTTGCCCTTACTGTTCAGGTATGACATTTTGGTATCAGAGCTTGTGTTTCAACACTAGGAACCTAAAACCATTATGCTTCTAAACTTAACTAAAAACTTTAATTGTATAGGATGCCTCCTGTTACTTGGAGTAACCGGCGAGGTAGAGGTTGTAGGGTGAGAGGTGGTAGAGCAGGACAGGAGGATGGACCTCCACCTCCACCTCCACCACCACCAAACTCGAACCAGGACATTTTAGATGCACTTCAGGCCTTGATTGGTGTAGTTCAGCAGAGGGTAGTACCTATAGTTCAGCCAGGTCAGCAGATTCCAGTTGTGGAAGCAGAGGGACCTAGAGGAGGCGGACCCAGAGTTAGGGAGAGGACTAGGAGTCCCCCACCGAGATAGTTAGAGGGACAGGATGAGCACGAGGAAGAGTCAATACACCAAAGAGGACCCCCACGTGACAGACCTCCTAGACATATAGGAGATGATATCAGGGAGTTGATTCGACTCGGGCCACCTTTATTTACCAGTTCCACTGAGGGGACAGTAGCAGAGGCATGGTTACAGAGTCTACAATGATGCTTTGGATTACGTCCGTATGGGAGTAATCTAAAGGTACGACTAGCAGTTCATTAGTTGAGAGGTGATGCCTCCAATTGGTGGCATTAGGAGGAGACCATTGGAGGAGTGAGTATGGATACCCTCACCTGGGAGTCATTCCTAGAGAGATTTAGGGAGCAGTACCTGTCTGAGCATTTTAGGCAGAAATAGATAGAGGAATTTCATTCACTACATCAGAGGGGCCTCACCGTGGCTCAGTATGAGAGTAGGTTTCTCAAGCTCCTTCCTTACATCGAGTACATGAAGGATGAGAAACTGCGAGTGCATCGATTTATCATGGGCTTGAATTTCTCACTTCAGGGTCTAGTTCGGATGGCCTTCCCTACCACCTTTAGACAGGTTGTTGAGATGGCACTAGTGGCAGAGGACACTCAAGGTAGATAGGAGTCACGAGATCGGTCTCAGAACTGAAACTCTAACCAGTAGAGACCCCCTTGGAAAGGGAATCAAAACTACATAGCAGGGTCCTCTAAGGGCCAATAGCCTCAATAGCAGAAACCCCAGTAGCAGCAGCAGCAAAAGCCCTCACAGGGTTATCAGGGCTCCAAGCCCAAGCAATGGCATTCACAGGTTCTGAGGTAGGATCAGAGAGTACAGGTTCCACCATCACAACCAGCGAAGACTCAGCAGTCTTCTAGGGGTGGATTCAGTGGATCTAGCAGGTTAGGAGGCACACAGTAGTCTGGATCATAGGGTACCCGATCCTATACACGAGGTCCATGTTACACTTGTGGTGGCATGGGGCATATTGCTAGAGAGTGTTCGCAGGGACAGTCCTCTAGTGGTCAGAGAGGGGCTTTTTCAGAGCTGACTATTGGTGACGTAGGTAGATCTCACAGAGTCTTTGCAGCGGTTGACAACTATCAGGCCGAGCATCAGGCCATGATTATCGAGGCTACAGGTAGTATACGAGGTAGCATGGTTACCATTCTATTTGATTTCAGAGCTACTGATTCTTTTATATCTCCTTTCATCGTGGAGCATTGTGGGCTAGTGGCAGTTAGACAGGATGTCAGCTAGGAGGTAGAGTTAGCCTCAGGAGCCAGAGTGTTAGTCAGTTCCATGGTGCATAGTTGCCCAATTCAAATTGGAGACATGTCCACAATTTTTGATCTGCATATTACCCCCCTAGGTTCTTATGATGTTGTTCTTGGCATGGATTGCCTATATGCCCATAGCGCCAAGATGGATTGTCAGCAAAAGAGAGTGGAATGTGTGGATGAGTATGGTATTTCTAGAGTGATCCTTGGGGTTAAGAGGCCCATATCCCTTCATATGATTTCTACTATGCAGCTTAGGCGGTGCATGCGGAAGGGATGTCAGTTGTTCGCTATCACCATCAGCTACAGGGAGGAAGATCCTGAGGGGGAGCCATCCCTTGATGATTTTCCTACATTGTAGGAGTTTGCAGATGTTTTTCCTTCAGAGCTTCCTAGTAGGCCTCCACCTAGAGCAGTGGATTTTCATATTGATCTTGTGCTAGGAGCAGAGCCAGTATCGAGAGCACCATACAGGATGACTACCCATGAGCTTAGTAAACTTAAGATTCAGTTGGAGGAACTCTTAGAGAAGGGGCATATTCGATCTAGTGTGTCACCTTGGGGCACACTAGTGATCTTCGTTAAGAAGAAGGATGGATCACTTAGGTTGTGTATTGGTTATCGACAATTGAACAAAGTAACCATCAAGAACTGATACCCTCTTCCTAGGATTGATGACCTCTTTGATCAGTTGTAGGGTGCTCGGGTATTTTCGAAGATTGATCTCAAGTCAGGCTATCATCAGTTGAGGATTGTGGATAGTGATATTCCTAAGACTACATTTCGTACTAGGTATGACCACTACGAGTTCAATGTGGTACCATTTGGCCTCACAAATGCTCCAGCTATATTCATGAGCCTCATGAATGGAGTATTTCATACCTTTTTGGATAAGTTTGTGGTTGTTTTCTTGGATGACATCTTGATATATTCCCATAATGAGCAGGAGCATGAAGAGCACTTGAGACAAGTATTGCAAAAATTGAGGGAGAACCAATTGTTTGGTAGCTTGTCGAAGTGTGCATTCTTTAGACCTAAGATACATTATTTGGGTCATGTCATATCGGGTGATGGTGTCTTAGTAGACCCATCAAAGATTAGGGTCATCATGGATTGGCCGGCACCCACCAGTGTCACTGAGGTGAGGAGATTTATGGGGCTAGTAGGGTACTATCGACGCTTCATTGCAGGATTCTCTAGATTGGCACATCCCATCACATCTCTTCAAAGGAAGGGAAAGAAGTATGAGTGGACGGAGAAGTGTGACAGAGCTTTTCAAGAACTCAAGAGAGCCCTTATGAGTGCACCGATTCTTGCAGTGCCAGATCCATCCACAGAATTCGTGGTGTGCACGGATGCATCTTTGGACGGCATAGGGGCAATTCTTATGCAAGATGGTCAACCCATTTCCTTTGATTCTAGGAAGTTGAAGACTCATGAACTCAACTATCCTACTCATGACCTAGAGCTTGCGGCAGTAGTTCATGCCCTAGTAAGGTGGCGACACTTTCTACTAGGTCACAGATTTGAGCTTCATTCTGACCACCAGAGTTTACAGTACATATTCACACAGCCAAACCTTAATGCTAGGCAGAGAAGGTGGATGGAGTTCCTTTGTGAGTACGATTTTGATGTTCATTACATCAAGGGGAAGGAGAATGTAGTTGTGAATGCCTTAAGTAGAAGGTGCCATGAGTTATCATCTATGACTACATGTATTGATTTGAGGGAAAGGATTCTTCATCTCTTGCCAGTGGATGAGCTTTATACAGAGGTTAGTCAGGTGGTGCATTCTTAGAGGCCCTTAGAAGGGAATTATTCTGAGTATTCCTTGGAGTCTGACGGACTCTTGCGCCATAGAGGACGTATGTATGTACCCCTCACTGGGGGATTGCGAGAGTTCATTATACTTGAGGCTCACAGAGCACCTTATGCAGCGCACCCCGGTGTTAAGAAGTTGCATGCAGATTTGAGGCAGCTATATCACTGGCCAGGCATGAGAGTGCAGATTGCTAACATAGTTGCGAGATGCCTTGAGTGTCAGAGGGTGAAGGCAGAGCATCGGCATCCCAGTGGGCTCCTTCAGCCTCACAAGATCGTGGAGTGGAAGTGGGATGTTATATCTATGGACTTTATTGTTGGTCTCCCCTTGTCATCTCATCGCCATGATGCCATTCTGGTGACAGTTGACACATTGACCAAAGTTGAAGTTTTGTATATAAGATGACTTGAGATATATTATACTTGTATGATTAATAATGTTAATGTATACTCAAGTGTTTTTGAAACTCATGAAAAAGGGGGAGATTGTTGATCTTAGATTGGTTTTGGCAAGTTAGTGCCAACACACTTAAGCTATTTACTTATTTGATGCCAAACAAGTAGTACATGTCGAGCACAACATGTATATATTAGACCATGCTAAGTCATAGTGAGTGTTGAGCCACTCAAGTGCCAAGTAGATAGTATATGCTGAGTGACACAAGATTCAAGTGAATAATGGATACCGAGAAATATAGGTGTTGAGTTACAATATAAAGATTAGTATATGCCAAGCATCAAAGACTTCAAATGCCAAGTAAGATAGTTTTGAAATATTTGTTTGTAAAGGCACAGACAACTATGTAAACCATTTTTGAGCCAACTTAATATTTAATTTCAATATTTTGGAGATGAGGATGAATCTAAAGTTGGATTCCCTATGTAATTACATCGAGCCAATCAAAAAATGGAAGGATTAAGTGGAAAAATAGATGAATCTCAGCTGTAGATTCATACATAAACCTAAGTGACCTAAGTCTTCATAAGGAGGACAAACCTAAACTCTTTAGCGAGTGTGTAAGGTGTAGAAGGAGTGAAGAGAATAGTTTGCATCCACAAACAAAGCATTTATGGTAGCATAGAATTTATGAAGTGAAGCTACATTACATAATCAATTGGATTAGAATAGAGGATAGAGAAAATGATACAACAAAGAGACATCTAATCAAGAAGGACCAAGAAGACATTGTTTAGAGGTGATATATTATCAAGAAATCAAGTGCTAATAGCATGATAAAAGTTGAGACATTCTAACAGGTGATTTTAGTCAAAATATCTTAATAGAGTAGCCCTAATAGGCTATATGAAATCCTTTAACAGGGTGCTTACTTAGTTGTGAGTTAAAGTCCTCTAGCAAGACACACTTCTAATAGGGTGTTGAAATCCTCTAACAAGGTGAGACCTAATAGTATTTGTAAGCATCTAATAGGGAAAACTTTTCATGGGGTAGATCACGTCTTATGATAAAAACATTGTAACATTCATTGGATACACTTTATTAATGTAGTAGTGAAGATTTGTGGGTGGCATCCCCACCCCAGTTTTACCTTCTCACTTGGAGGGTTTCTAGATAATCATATTTGGTGTTATATGTATGTGATTCTTTATATGTTTTACATATTCTAGATGTACATGATTTAAATGTTTCTCTAGTTTACTCATTGAATATATGAGATGGATGTGTGATAAAAGTTTTTTGGGTCCAAGTTTAAATTGCATTCACCCCCCCACACACCCCCTCCACCCCGCATCAAAAGTTTATCTTTCCTATTGTGATTCCAATAAATTCCTACCTATGAGGCAAGGTATAGATGAACACTAAAAGTTACCTAAACGATTAAAGCATGTCTAGTACTTAAAACCATAATAATCTAGAAAGAATGTACTTAGCCTAGACACCCCATTGAGAGCCTAATTGAGTCATGTATTTGGTGGAGAAGAGCCTAACTCACAAACAAAAATGCAATATAATAATGTAGTGCCTGCCCCTAGGTCACATTTTTTCTATCATGGTCAGACTATGTTGATGGTTAGTAACATTATTTTGAGATTATCAGATATTGTGCTATGGATTCAGTTGATATGTGATGAGATCACTTAGACTTTACATTTCATGTATGCATGATTATTATTACATTGCTTTCAGTTATGGGTAATGATTAGATTAGATGGTTTATCATCATATGTATTTTCTTATGGATACTTACCCCATACTCGCATGTGTATGGTGTGTGTGTGTTTGCTTTTGTATAGCATGTCTGATGTGGTTAAGGAAGGGAGTCGTAGTCACCTGCTAGTCAAGATCTATGCGATGCACCACTTCCTACCATTGCATGTTTGGTTAGTATATATTGTGCTTGTACATGCATGGTTTTTATGCAGGTTGCAGATACCAGGTATCGACTTCCCTGAATTGCCAGGATGAGCGTACCCTATCACATTATCTCAATGATAAGAGAGAGGAGATAATTCTCAAGTCCAAATCTCAACCCTTTAAGCCATTTGTTCTAATTGAAAATTAGGACAAGTATCTGAGTTGAGTACCCTCTGAATACGTTGAATGACATAATTCATGATATTAACCCTTGGCTTGATTTTGTATGTATTTTGGATATGATGGGTTTTCATATTTTTACCTTGTGAGTCTTTGGAGTATTTTCTATTTATTAAACCTATTTAAAATATTTAATTAAAGGTTTAATTTAATCAAAAATTACTATGATATTTTAATATTTTATTTTATTTAATTAATTGAGAAATTAATTAAATAAAATAATTAAATTTGAAGATAAAAGTTATAAGTTTCAATTTGGAATGTGATAATATTTATTTTAATAATAATATATTTGGAGTTCATTTTTAAATAAATGACTAAATAATAATATTATTAAAGATAATAAATATTTTAGCAATTAATTTTTGAAAATAAAATAGAAAAGTGGAAAATATATTAAAAATTATTAAAAGATTCTAGATTTCATGTGATTAAAATATAAATATATTAAGATTAGAACAAGTGGAATTATTAAAGTTTATGCATGAGATTTAAAAAATAAAT
Source organism: Cupressus sempervirens (assembly GCA_028749045.1). Taxonomy (NCBI): domain Eukaryota; kingdom Viridiplantae; phylum Streptophyta; class Pinopsida; order Cupressales; family Cupressaceae; genus Cupressus; species Cupressus sempervirens. The sequence goes on along the minus strand of CM053792.1, from coordinate 633,794,961 downwards.
AAATTAAATTGGAAAGAGTAAAGTAAATATTATATTAATTAATGTACATTATTTTAATGTTTGCTCACATAGGAGTTTGCAAATTCTCGAGAGTTGTCATGTAGACAACACAGGAGTTTGCACTCTAAGTATGCACTAGTTGTCTACACTTAGGAGTTAGCATTTTATTTGAGCACATGGTGTCTACAACCTTATGACTCATCTAAAAGGTTGGAGAAGACTCATGCTTGGTTGTCATGCTTATCTTCTAGTTGTTTCTAGACACATTCTAGATGCATCTTAGAGACCTTTAAATAGAGGCTCTCCTAGTGTGTTTGGACAAGCTTCAAAGCTTACATGCATTTGAGAAGCTCATATGCTTCTACATGCTCTTATGCTTCTTCAAGTACTTTCAGTC